>JAVQJF010091788.1:0-16687 GCA_036023855.1 Gadopsis marmoratus
TTATGCCTGTCCCAATTTATGCCAACTAAAATATCATTTATCAAACATTATTTATTATAACTATGTGAACTTATAAACTTAACTTAAAGACTGCATAACTGCCTATGGCTGCAGCTACATGCTGTGGCTGTGAGCCAGTGAACCCGAGTGGAAACAGGTCCTGTCAGCCAGCACACGTTGCTGCCCCATCAGAGGGTGTTTACCGGTTCCACTGCTACCATGGTTACACCTGTCACTCAGCTGCTGCCTTCACGGCGCTCTCGGAAGGTTGCCATCATAACGTCGTATTGTTGGAGTCGACATGTTGGTTTTGTTACATGCTGTAATAACGAAGCGGAAGCTGCACGTTGCTGCTATTCATTAAAGACATGCGTCATAAATTCAGAAGCAAATTACTTGTAGCACACAAAAAAAGCACGTTGTTCGTGGAAAGGAAACGCGCCAGAATGACGCAAGAAATGAAAAACAAAAAACCGCATAAATACGTGAGATGATTTTGGGAGCTCGTGAAGTTTCAGTATCTTGTCTGGTCTTTTGTCTCGGTTTAGACTTTTCCTACATTCCTGAATGCAGCAGAGAAGCCAGCTCTTTCCGTGATTTACCGGCAGCGTACTTTGCTTCGAACCCCCGCAAACATCATGTCTTCTGACGACGTGTATCAGCTGTACCACGGACTCATGCTTCCCAAAGAGACGCACTCCTCGCAGAGCTTGAGGTTTGCGCAGGAATACGCGTTCAAAGACGAGGACGTCGTGGCTGTCACGTACCCGAAGTCAGGTCAGCGGTCGAGAAGTTAGTTTGTTGTCCTGGTGTGAAACGCTGCTTTGATCAATTTCGTCTCACAGTTGGCTGCGACTCCGCGACACAAGCAGCATCTTCCCGAAGGACCCGCATGTGTTACCGAGCTGAAACCTGTTGAAGCGTTTGTTCAGAGAGCCAATGAGGTTTAAAGGCTTTGGACCAAATGTTCTGCTGGTGTCTCGGTTCTTCGCCAGTTCAAACTGTTGGTTTTTTATGTCCACGTGGTTCTGTAGCCTTTCTGGACACGCTGCCTCTTTTTTTGTGTTGTCACCCCCCCCCCCCCCCTTTGCCCAACTTAACACCTGGCTGAAACGGTGTTTTACTGCCCCCTTCAGTCTCAAGCCTGCTGGTCCTCACCTGTACGTCCCTGCAGCACCGCTGGAAGTCAGCGAGCCTCCATCGTCCCCCGTCCGTGGCAACATGCTGAGCCTCCACCCGAGTTAGTCTAAGACAAGGAAAAGCCTCAAGACTGGAAGCTGCAACCACAGAATTTAGCCTTTTTTTTTCCTTGCATAATGGTTTAAATTGATAATTAATTATCAAAATTGCAGATTGAATCATGTATTAATTGACGTTTCTGCTGCTCACATCCTTCACCAACGTGGACCAAGGAAACCTGAAGCCTCATTGCCAAGTGCACCAGATAAATGATCATGTCTTCATTTAAATCTGTATGTACTGGATTCCTGCCCATGTGATTCTTTATGTTGTAGTGACAGGGCTCACAAAATATACTGAATGTTGGAGGTGAGTAAACACACGGTCCAGAGAGCAGGTAATGGGCACAGCCTGAGGGCTAATAAATGATTGCCAAGTAATCTTTAGTTCAGTGAAATGTGGCATTGAGAGGTTTAGATTAGAAGGCTGCACAGAGTTTATCGCAGTATCGGACTCAGCACAACAGAAGCTGCATCAACTCATTAAACAAATTTGCAGCATGTGCGAATGATCGTGAGAGTGAATGAAAGTAGTCACTACATCACTAAATTAAATTGAGCTCTGCCATGTGATTTTTCATAATAATGCAAAGTCCTGCTTGCATGTGAAGGACGTTGGTGAATTTCAACTGTGAAAAAATGTGAGCAAGTTGCAGACTCTGAACTTCTTCCACTGACACCAGCACACTGCGTGTTGCTCGTGAGCGTGATGTCTTCTTGAAATGGAATGTGAACGTCTGTTTATTCATTGAGTTACCTCCTTTTTCTTATTCAGGGCAATGGGAGCCACGGCTCTTCCGGCACACAGCGTGCTGTATCCTCAGAGTTAAAGAAAATATCCACTCCCTTCCATCCACCTCCCGAGGGCGTCATTATCTCCCATGTCCACCCCGTAACACGCCAATACATCTGCGTAGCAATCATAGAATGATGTTGCGCAGAACTGAGAATCATCACAATTTTAAGTTTTCTTAAGCGTCAAAGTATTCCAGTGATAGCTGTCTGATAACAACTAGTGGGTCAGACTTTTGCACAGTCTTGATTTAAATCCTATAATGGTGCTTTATATACTCTGTTTGTGTATTGTAGTTATAGTAGGATTTAGTACTTGCAGTGGTCTTGCTGTTGTGTATTATCTGCTGTTCTACTCTTTTCTGCAGGAACAGTGTGGATGCAGGAGATCCTCCCGCTGGTGCTGAATGGGGGGGATCTAACGCCGATCCAAACCATTCCTAACTGGGACAGGGTCCCCTGGCTGGAGGAGAAAAGATTAGCATTGGTTGCGGATAAGTTGCCATCTCCACGGGGGCTGGTCACACATTTTCCTTACCACCTCATGCCCCCCTCCTTCCACACCTCCAAAGCAAAGGTAAATGGGTGGAGGCTTTGTGTGATACTCCCCTATCAAACTCCCTTCTGTGCAAGTATGCCATCTGCATCTTTGAGATGTTGAATTATTGTACACGAGAAAACACTGTGGTGTTTCTGTTAATGATTATTTTTCTGTAATCAACATTGTCTTTGGTCCCATAAGTCATATTTAATACACATTTCACTTTTTATGTTATTGAATTTCTCTCTCATGTCTCTGCCAAAGGTGATCTATGTCATGAGGAACCCTAAGGACATCATAGTGTCTTCATACTACTTCCACCAGATGGCTGGATTCCTCGAGGACCCAGGAACCTTTGATGAGTTCATGGACAAATTCCTGGAGGGCAGAGGTCGGGGATCTCATCCCACATAAAACGTTTACTCTGAGAAAAGTGTGAATTTCAGCAGTAGAATGGTTCAGCATTGTGGTGTATTAGCATCTGAGCAGATTTTGGATGTTGCTAGTGTGTGAAAGACAAAGTCACCTTTGTTTCTCGTTGTTGCCAAAGTAAAAAGTCCAATGTCTGTGTGCAGTGATGTTTGGAAAATGGACAGACCATGTGAAGGGCTGGAGACAGTCGGAGCTGGGAGACAGAATATTGGTCATCACATATGAAGAAATGTGTCAGGTAAAACACTCCCCAGAATGCAAACGGCTCAAAGTTTCATCTGAAGGGCAGAGTTGCTGGTTGACTCAAACATTAAATGTCTTCTTGACCATTTTGAAAAACTAATAGTGGAGTTTTAGATGACGCACACTCTGTGGAAACTAATTTACCCTTTTGGGACAATAAAATCTATCTAGCATAGCAGCTGTGTGGCACTCACTGCCAGCGGACAGCATTTATGTTATCTCTCTGCCCTGAAATTGTGTTCCAATCATCTGATTCTTTGTGTGTGTGTCCTTGCTCTTAAACTAGCAACTGGAAATTATGTTAACCAGAGCCCAAACTGCTGTCTTGAAACAGCTATTTTCCAAAGGTGCTCTATGTTAACAAGTGCTATAAGATAACTCTGTTATGATATAGCACTATATAAATAAAAATGAATTGAAATAGTGTGGCTACGTGTTTGGAAGCTGGAATCTGTTCCATCAGACACACGTGACAGCCAACTGAAAGACACAGCTTAAACGCAACAACAATGCAGTGCTACTTAAATATGACCAGACTTCAGCTCACCTAGGGCTTCATAATGCATCATACAAATCATGTAGAAAGTTCTTCATTTAAGAAAGTCTTTCATAAGGTAAAGGAAAAACACCTGTTGCTTCACATAAATGAAAGAACACGTGTCCGTGTGCTCCTCCTTCAGGACCTTCCAGCAGCTCTCAGGCGTATTTTGGACTTCCTGGGCCGTCATCTGAGTGAAGAAGCCATTCAGAAGATAGCACAGCATTGCTCCTTCAACAGCATGAAGGCCAACATCATGTCCAACTTCAGCCTGGTCCCTAAAGTATATATGGACTCTGACAAATCCCCATTCTTCAGGAAGGGTGAGGCTCCATGTGTCCCGTCATCACTTCTGCTTTTATCAGTTTGCTTTGAATCACATTTATCCATCTGAATGGACTGAAATGTAAACCTGGTAGAAGCCGATCAGGTCTCTTTAGTATAAAATTAGAGAGTGATATTTAATCAGATATGTCAGTGGATTTTCAGTCTCCATTAAAATGTCTGACTATTTTTAGTTTTCTAACAAACAGCTTTGTTTCACATCAGAGATGTGTAGGGTTCACACGACTGTCTTGGTGTGTGTGTGTGTTTTTATGTTAGGTGTTGTGGGAGACTGGAAAAATCATTTCAACTCAGAGCAGCTGGCCAGATTCACATCGGTCATTCGCAAAGAGCTGGAGGGTGTGAGCTTCCCTCTGCCTTGGAGCCTGGATTGACCGACGGCCGGAGCACAGACGGACAGGGAAACGGCTGTAGAAAAGGAAATCGGACATATCGAGCATTCCAGAAATTGTTGCTTGCTGAGTTGCTTTTAATTAATATTAGGCATATGACTAACAGCATTTTATTGACTTTTTAAACTTTGATGTAGTTAAATATTGGATGAATAGTTTGTCACTTAATCTGTCCTGGATGTAATCCACAAAAATACGTCCCAGCAATTTCTGTTCAACTGCCAACAAGGAAATGCTGCCACAACATTGATCATTCGGATCCCTCACAACTGTGACGGAGCTTATTGCACCTTTAAACTCCAGTACCAGACATATTTAATTGTTTTTCGGTCACTAAACACAAAGAATGATGCAGATTGCTGGCTTTTCGCTAGCATGCATAATATTGCTAGTAATAAAGTAAAGTAATTGTCCATTAAGGCAGAAAAGTGCTATATAAAACGACTTCCTCATAAACCAAGTGACAATATGCTTAACAAAAGCAGTAAAAACAGTTTACTGTATTATAGCAATCTGCCTCTTTACGCAAGAAGATCAACAGGACAGAAATGTAGTTTATTAATTCATTATTGTGTTTGAATGATTTACAGTATATACTTTTAATTAATAGTCATTGTCATCATTTTATACAGCTATTCAGTTATACTGTTTGTGGGTTTTAATCACACACATTCACCCATCATTGACGTTTTTAATTACATATTGTTGTATTTTAACAATTTGATGAAATTATCAAAATTTAATTGAGTGATTAACAAGCTTTATTATTATTATATAATTTTTTTTATCATGGTGTTTCAAGTTTTGATTCACTATAATTGAATTATTACAGGATTGATATGCATTCCTTCACTATCTCAGTTGTATTACTTGTTCCATGCTGTGGCCTTAATTAAAATATACTAGAGGAAAAGTGAGGTCTACTTGGTTATCTTTTTCTCTTTAAGGGACATGTCTGTATAAAGTTAGTTTGTTTGAGCAGACCCAGGAAAACAACCTTCATCATGAGGCACAAACTTTCTCCCTCATCAACAGTTGCAGTCACAGAAGATCTGTTGTGGACAAGAGTGACTACTTTGCAGAGTAGTTTTCAGAGGAGCAGGGAAGGCATGTAGGCAGTTAGCTGCTGGAAGAGTCTCAACAATGAATACTAACTGAGGCATTGTTTCTGGGAAGACAAATTGCAGTTGACTTACTTTAAATTAAATTTAAATTCCATCATTAGGGTGGTGGCAGAAATCTGAAAGACGTATATCTTGGGCAAAAAAACAAACAACCAAACTACCCACAAATACCATAGAAATAAGAACTGACCCAACGAACCAAGCTAATGTCACACATTTAGGACGGTAATATTAAACCTCCTAAAGGTGGACTTTTAGCTGCTTTTTCTAGCCCACACATTCTGTAGTCTGTGGTTATGTCTTACTGCTCTCATCATCACCACATAGGTAGCTGCTGTCAGTAGACACGCTCCGATGAGTTGAGAGAACACTACCTCTCTGCCACGAAGTGACAAAGAGCTGATGTAAAGGAGTAGTCAAAAAAAGATGCTTTACTCAGAACTTCATGGACAAAATCAGAGCTAAAAGCCCAGTGAATAAACACATCTCCCTTTCGTGATCTTCTGCTCTGTGTCTGCTGGATGTTTAAACAAGCGATTTGTTTGCTAATGCAGTCACCATATAAACCTAGCAGCTTTCTAGAGCAGACATTACAAAGTGCTTTTACATACAGGGAGAGATAACAGCAACAGTCTCATAGCATCAGGCCTGTGCTTGTGTGAGATCTTTCTGCCCCCTGATGTCCAAAATTGGTGTAGACAGCCTTTTAATACCAATCGGCCTAGAATAAGTAAGAAGCTCGCCAATGTCAACCAGATTTCTGCTATGCAGGGACAAGGAAGCACACATGGCTTTGTATAGTATTTCCACAGACTGCTGTATTATTATATTTATCGATATTGTGTTGCCATAACTATGAATATTCAAGACTTTAAAGCTGTATGATTTGTCCCATGTTCTTGGCTGTTAAGCTGCATGTTAAATGTTAACAGTCATGAGGTTTTCTACAGTGTCAGTACAGCGGAGTGTATGGTGAACGGTGTTTTGGTGTGCGGCCTTGTAAAACATACCTGGAGACTGAAGGCAACCATGTCCAAACGTGTCTCTACCCTGCAGACAACAACAGCAACAGAGGGAGAGGCAGAAAGAGCCTCAGAGACACGTCATCTTTGGCATCTCTCACATGGCATACACACACACATTCTGGAAAACTGGTGTCCTGGCAGGGGTAAGCTAAGTAACTGTCGGACGTACGATATGGAAAGAATCATTTCACTGACAGCAAATGCAGACACATTTTGCAGCAGATCACTTATTTACTTGGACCAAACATCATCACTGTTTCTGCAGGCTGTGTTCACTCTTATTAACCAGCCCATCACAAAATACAAATACAGTCACTCATAAAAAGGTCAAGGCAAAGACAGTCTGCCAGACCTGGACTGACAGGTTCACACACGTCATAATAATAGTAAAACCTTTAGTCTGTTGACGTGGCTCAGAACCCCTCCGGACGGGCCAGATGTCCGTCAGGGTCCTTCGCTCGCCTTGACCTAATTGTATCTCGTAATACACTTCCGTATTTAAAAGAAATCAACTGAGTCAAAAGAGTTCAAAGTGAATAGAGATTACTGTCAAATCAAATGGTACAGTGAAACCCGAGTTCCTCCCGGGAGCAACTGACCTCGTACAGTAGTGCACACACTTTTATACCCTTGATGCCTCCTCCTTTCCGAGCCTGAATATCCCCTTATGTGATGTCACCTCTGTGATACTCTATTGTTTCTGAGCTGACCTTAGACTGGAAAAATAAAAAATGTGTTACAACACTCTTAATTACTTGGTATCTATGTGTTCTCACAGGTTTTATCTGTGATGTCCTCTGCCTGGTGTCACTCCCCGTACTTTCCCACAATTCTGCCATCTCTCCCCATAATTCTGCTGACTCTGCCATCTCCTCTGTGTGTCTCATACTAACAATGATGTGATCAGGTCATTTATTGAAGTTCTTGATTTTACTGATGATTTATATGATAAAAAAAATCCCACACTGTGTACAATCAAAAACCTGTGAGTCTGTTTAGCGGTGCTGCTGTTTAAAACTTATTGCTGTTTGCTGGGTTTGTTGGCACATTTTAATTTTAACATTTAAACATGTCTTGGTAGAGATCTAAAAAATTTTTTAAAAGGGATTCTTTATTTTAAGGGCAAACATGAACTAGACAGTCGAATGAGCACAACACTACATACCGACGATGTTCTGAAGTTTAAAGTCTGTGTTGTTGTCCAAACATGAAGCCTCACAGGTGACGCACTGTGGAATTACTTTGAAGATGTGTGCATTTGACTGGCGGTTACTCCGTGGAATGAGTCGGGTTCGCTGCACTTGTTTACTTGCCAGTAAACTCTATTCATATAGGAACTCTTTTGACTCGGTTGAATTATTTTCAGTATTGAAGTGTACTGAAGACATCTGGCCCTTCTTTAAGATTTTCCACCACAAGCGTTTGCTTGAAAACTATAGCATCTCACAGGGTTCTAGGACCATTGTTGTTTATTTTATCTTCATCTCTATCCTTTCAGGGAAAGAGTTATTTTTAAAAACTTCACCGGGTGAGGAAGATAGTAGTCTAACATCTGTAGTGAGAAACACCAGTCTTTTTGACTGATTTGATGTGAGAGCAGCTGTTTTCTTAAATCCCACATAGACATTTCAGTAATCATTAATTTCACTAAATGCACCAAGCATCTGAAAAGTTGCACACTTCAATCATTGTTTTTGTCCTTAGCTTTTGTTTTAAATCATACATCTCATTGTAAATGTAATATTCAATTCTAGGTTCAATTGTTTTTTGCTGTGTGTGTTTGTGTGGCACAAACCCCTCCCATCTCTCCATCCCCTGAGTTCTGACACTGCTTCAATTACATGATGGCCTTTTGTGCCCGGGGGGTTGGTTTGGGTGTGTGTGTCTGCTCCAGGACACCCACCTCGCTGCTGCCCTGTGCCCACTGGTCCTGCCCTGGGCTCCCCACAGGATGTTAGCCTGCTTTGATGCCCCCATCTCATCAACATACTGTTACATACACACTTACACAAGATAGCCAATAACCCCTCAGAAGATGCTGTAATCTTTTTTAAGTCTGTGACACTCAGCCAGCCAAGTCTTCTTAGGTCTGTTGACTTCCTCCGCCCAGAGCAATGCTCACACTATCTGATGAAACTCCATTCAGTTGCCGTGTTTGAAATAGGCTGCTTAGGTCCAAGGGTTATGAAAATCACTACAGTGCATATCTGAGGTCTTGTGCCGCATGGATCTCAGCCCCAAACTGGGATTCAAACAATGTCTCTGTAACCTTTTTTTTTCTCATGAGGCCAGACATGCAAGTGTGTACAAACCGCGCACCAGCTGGAACAGGTGTGAAAGTCAGCTCCAAACTGGCCACAACCCTGGGTTGATTTCTGGGCCAGCGTTTTGTGTGAATGTAACATGATCTGTCCTCCCCCTAGTTTAAAGGAATAGTTTGACATTTTGTGAAATACACTTATTCCTGCAGTGTTAGATGAGAAGATCGCCTAGCCTGCCTCTGTCCAAAGGTAACCAAAGTTTGGACAGTTTGGAGTTGTTCTTGGCTTGGTAAGTAATTGTTTGGCACATAACCCCTCGTAAAACAGCGAATTATCACTTTGTACAGATTAAACAAGGAAGATATAACATGTTAAGTAGTGCCATAATTTGTTACCATCGGGAACAGACAGTGCCAGACTAGCTGTTTCCCCTTGTTTCTAGTTTTTGAGCTAGTCTACGCTATCTAGTTGCTGACTCTAGCTACAATATTGACTGTGCAGAGTATCTGTCCGATATTGATGTGTGATATCATCGAATAATGATATCAATAACAATAATAATGTTCCAAAATTCCAAACTATTTATTTTACTTGTAAAAAAATGGCCATAAACCGTTTAATGGGGAAGTTAATGGGATTTCTTTTCACTAACTATTTTATGCATTATGTTTCTGTATCATTATAGCTAAATTGTCCATGCTTGATGTCCTTGTTAGATACATACAGTCTGCTGCCAGCCCTCCCCAGGGTCATATAGCCTGCTGTAGACATCTGCAGATAGACCAGCGATAACATACAGTGCAACATCTAAACACCCTTTCCTCCCTTTTCATATGAAACAGGAAAGTCATCAGACAGGAACGCTGATGCACCATCTGTATGCCTTCTTGTTATATACAATAGCCTACAAGGTGCAAAACACTGTGTGTGTTTCTGCATCATCTTTTCTATAGATACCTCGACACACTCTGTTGCAGCACTGCAGGCATGTGCTTTTTTTTGCTATTAATACTCCATAATATTCAGTTATATACTAACATTTTAATATTGCCGTGTTTCTTTTTTGCTTGCTTTAGTGTTGATTTGTGCTTAATTCCAATTTTTACAAATGAAATACTTTACACATCTGTATGATATCCACCCATATAAATCGAAATACTGATACTACTGATTTTCCATATTTTAACCTACGTCAAGCCGACTCAGAGCTGTTGAGCTAGTTTTAATTATGACCTTTCCTCTTCTGCTTTGTGATAGACATAGACAACATACACATTCTGTCTTGCTACATCTCTCCCATCCATCCCTCGCCTGTCTGCATCCTCTCTTCCGTTTACCCCGAATGCACCAGCAATAGTAACACAACACGTCAACCATAAGTTTCCCCAGGGCAGAGGACGTATACAGTGATAAAGATAGCCATGAAAACAGGTAGATAGCATTTGCAGACATGTGAATAACATACATTTCTCAAACACACACAAACAGCCACACATACTCTGCAGTCACGCCCCACCCACGGTGTCTGCACAGTTCCGGGGGCAATTAGCAGTAATGGCAGGAAGCTATTTAGTGTTATCTGCTGCCATGGCGGCCTCCACTGGCACTGTCAGACCCTGCACCGGTCACGTAGAGACAGAGAGCCTGAGGAGGAGGAGGAGGAGGAGGAGGAGGAGGAGGATGGGGACAGGACAAAGGGCCCCCAGGCAAATGGCCTGAGAGGATATCCATATTATTCACCTGCTGGGATTCATCTTAATTTAGAAATGAGGGAACCAGGAAATGCTGTGTTTAGTCCCACATTGCCTGTTGAACATATCATTAATGTGAAGAAATCTTCTGATGCACAGACAAGGAGACAGAATTAGACAAGGGAGAGTCTATCTATCTAGTCAGCAAGAGCATCCTGCGAGGTCAGATAGATTTATTGTGACTATTGTAAAGGAAAACAATAGCAAGGTCAATGAAGACAGAGCAGCTCAAAGTGTGTGTTAGCTGAGCCAGTTGCTAGCTGCAGGTTTTAGGTCATATCTGGGAGGAAATCCTCCCTAGGAGGATCGGTCATAGACAGTACAAATATGCCTCGCTGGGGAGATAACAACAGAGAATTGGTTGGCATTACTTTGTATTATATTGTCAACGTAGATCTATTTTCTCCTTGGTCAAGCTTCAGTAAATACTTGTGCTTTGAAATCATCTGGGTCTCTGACAGTTCTTCAGCACGATAACATCACCCGAGAGATTTTCCATCACAAGCACATGTTTCATTCTTTCTTTCTGTTTTCATTCATTGATTAGAAATTCTCAGTCTGTGGTCATCAGGACAGCAGTTGTTCAGGCAAAAACCATTAATATACATGTTTAATAAGCTCTTAATCAGAAATTAATAAATCCCGTCATGTCAGGTATTTTGGATAACAAAAATGACACAGTGTCTCATCCATGTTCCACTACTTTGTCTGCACTGAGGCTCCTCGATGTCTCTCTATTGTTCCAGCAGCACGCCTCTCCTCTCTCTTCCTGTATGCATGCCACTGCACACATGCCTAGAAGTGGGTGGCCGGGTGTGTGTGTTGTGTGTGTGAGTGTGTGGGGGGGGGGGGGCAGGGATGACAGTATGAGTAGAGCTGTTCAGAGTAAGAGGATGTGGTCAGCCGTCCGAAAGGACAAAACAAAATAAACAGCCGAAATCCCTGAATAAGGCTCCGACACAACAACAGTCACGTAGGTTTGACCAGCTCCAGGTCATATTGTCAGACTGGCAGGCGCACATGGATGTAACAACAATAGTGACACTACGGATTTGAGCTGAGAATGTAGTTGATGCTAAATGACTATATAGTTCAAGTTGGTTGCTAGACTGTTAAATGCATTAATTAGTCTATTCAATTACAAATTACTTTTGGGAAATAGTGAATAGTTTTTGAAAAACATGCTAAAATCATATCTATATTTTCTCAGCATGTTTTATCTTTACACTTCTGTCCCCTGAGAAGCACACCATGCAAACAGTAAAATATAATTGTTCTAATTGCTGTAATTAAGCAAAATGGACATGTTTCCAGGACCTAAATAAACAAGATTGGTTCTTTTTGCAAATGTATAAAGTAACAATGTTCATCAGTTATGGTCTCAACACCAATGGGTAAATATGGGCATGTGAGTATTGTGTTAAGATAGGCTGGAAAAATGTGAACCTATTCTTGAACACTCATTTGGCAAAAAATGACTGATCTACCCAAACACATGTCCTGTGTTGCACTACAAGACGACAGATTCAATTGATGGTTCTCCACACTATAGACGATGTCATGTTGTTGTTGACACAAACCTGTTTTGGTCCAATAAACCCAAGCCCTGGAATTAAAACTGTGTCTGAGTTCATGGGATACATGTTTCTTTTAAATAAAGTGGAATATCATTTTTATCTGTGTTATTGATCTAATACATTTATTAGATTTTATTTCAGCTCCTACAGTAGAACGAGGCAGAGTAGCCTTAGTCTGCATGCCACTCTTCATGTGACAGCCAGGTTTGGCCCCTGGGCTACGATTTTCCTACTACTGCGATAGTGGAAGGTGTGTGCATGTATGCATCCATTGTGTGCATGTATGCATGCTGTGGGGACATAAATCTGTTGACACAGTCACGTTGTGGGGATTTGCCTTCCTTTGGGGGACAAAACGCAAGTCCCCATAACGTGAATCATTAAATCTTACTGGAAACACAACTGTGTGTGTGTGAGTGAGAGAGAGAAAGAGAGAGAGAGAGAGGTTTACTGTATGTGTTTATTTTTTAAATCTTGCCTTTTCCCTTCCTCAACTCCCCGAGGCAACAGCTCAACAAAAGAAAAAGCGGCTAAGATAAGACCCACTAGCAAATAACTTACAGTAATGCAGCATGGAGAGCTTACGTGCTGGTTTGCTGTGCCGCTGAAACTCTAACCCGTCCACGAGTGCTGCTGGCCCCCCTGCTCTGACTGACTTCTTACATGTGAATCCTGCACTCACAAGTTGCCAACTCAATAAACGTTCATTCATAAAATATACTTTGTTCCTCTTCATTCTCTCAACATCAGACAACTGACAGAAAATCCAAAGCGCAGCAGATATTCAAGGCAGTCAGATTTAATGATGTCTGCTAAGTGAGAGGCCGCGTGTGTTTGGAAGAAAACATCCTTAACGGAAATTCTAGTAAAATATCAGCTGCTGGCAAAGCGCTCATAGCCTGCTCACACAAATTCATTCACTCATGTGATGGTATGCAAAGTAAACAATAAGTCAAATAAACAGGGCCCCATTCTGGTAAAATATTGTTTACATTACTAAGCTGGAACGGGGTCAACAACTTCCTCTTCAGTTCAAAATGTCAATGGAAACTTAACCTGAAATGTATAATTGTAACAGAAGTAACATTTTTTTGTAAGTCAACTGATTTTAAATGGAAGACAAATCAAATTTGAACCCTGACTGAGGAAGTTTATGGGGCTAAATTCATCTGAGCCACATGTATGGAGAGAAGGTTTGTCACCATTTGAATGAGCTCAATCAGTTAGGGCCAAACCAAAGAGCGCAGAGATGCAGAAGCAGCTTGTAAGTGCTTTGTCTCATTAGGTACGCTGCCTTGTTTGGTCTACAAAGAACAGTTGACTAGTCTAAGCACATGTAAAGATGCTTTGTTTCTAGATGAGCTGACTGCACAGCAGCATACCATCTGTCTTCCTACTATTGTTGTTGCTGATTGTATTTTGAATATCAGTGATGTACAGTACCAGTGACAGAGCTCGTCTGTCCGTCGTCTAACTGAATCACGCAGAGTGGCTTCAGATGACAGATTGACGTTGGACTGAATGAAACAAGTGAGGAATTTAGAGTACTTCATGGTTTTGTTTACTAATTTTAACACTGTTCAATCAGATCTGAAATGCTGTCATGCATTCAAATGTTGTCCCTCATCTTAAGGCTGTGCCTTTACAAGTGTCTCAGTACCATTGGCCTCAGTTGTTCCACTTGATGTAAAATTATAAAATTCCTAAAGCGTGCGCTGCGCTGCTCAGTTCTCGCTCTCTGATGCTGTTTTCGCAGGTTTTCTTTTAATCAGAGCGATGGAACATCAACGGCACATCTGCAGCTGGATCTGCCAGAGTGGGTTTAAATGTTCTCGATGTGCAGATGAAAGATCTGATGAGAGACTTAGCGGCGACACTCGGGATTGTTTAGACTGCCAAGCTGTTTGATGAGGGACATGGCTTCAGCTGGAAAATCGTCTTTCCAAATAATACTTAAAATAAAAGTTAATTCTGCCTGTGCTCTGCGAGTAGCGCCTCTGTCATTTATCTGACATGAAATCACAGATGCGCAGAGGTCACTCCCATTAATAGCTGAAGAAACGTGGAGGCGCAGGGTTCTGGCTAAAACACACAATGCAAGCACATACAGGAGAACACACCGCAGTGTTTGTTTATTAGCTGTTTATGTGACAACAATGGTTGGTGTAAACAGAGGTTTTGGTTACCTCAAGGCGTCTTGTCTGTGTCTAAATACAAGCTGGGTAAATTTAGCAAGCAGATGCATTGCTGGCACTTTCAGATTGATAACAATAGAGAGTATAGAGGAGAAGGGAAGCATTCCTTTTGTTTAGCGTCCAGGCTGCCGCTATTTTAGTAACAGTGATGATGTTGCAGACGTGAGCACAAACCATTGCTCTGCGTGCGAGGAATAATACTTGGCTTACTGTGGTGGCAATAATTAAATCTGCACTGCTGCAGACTGAAAATCCTGGTTGTTGTTCATTTTTAAACGTATTAATCTTATTCATTCTTAAACTTAAGCCTTTTTCCATAAAAGTGATATTCATTTTTCTTTACAGAAGCGCTGCTTTCTGCCAACCAGTTGTCATTTAATTAGTAAACATTAAATATTATTCTCACTTTACTAAAGTTTAACCATGTGTGCATTAATTTATCTTTAAAAATAGACACAGTTAAGTGTTATTATATACATAAGATACTTTATAGTGATATATGTTACCTAATATAATTTTGTGTAGGCCCAAAACAATTAACAAATGTGTAAGTTAAATAAAAGAATACAAATTAATACTCCTGTCTTGCTATCTGCCCAGGTGATGAGTATGAAGAGCTACTGGCTGATTCTGCTGCAGGTCAACACATAACTTTACCACTTCCACACTCTCAATCACAGCCAAACTAGCTAGCTGTCGTTGTCAGATTTTTTATGATATAGTGATTAAATCCTTCATTTAAATCAGGAAAAACCAGATCTATAACTGAATACATTCTGTCTTCAGAAAAAAAAAGTGTTGTTGAACCATGTGTTATGTAAAGCATGTACTAATCGCTGTTATGTTGAGTGGTGGCGAGGACCAAAGAGCAGACAGAGGCAAAGGCAGGTGAGAAATAAACAGTTTATTTTCCGATGAGACACAAGGTTGAGGGTGACTTGAACCCGGCGAGTTGGATATCCAACTGAGATGAAGTGACATCGCCGAGGAGCTGCTGTTTTTACTGGCGTCAGATCCAAGGGGAAGCTCGGCAGCTCGGCAGGCAGGTGAGAGTGATCCGAGAACACCACGGGAGATGAGAGAGACAGAGCAAATCTCGAGACACTAGAAAAACAATCCGACATACAAGCCCACGCTCACGAGAGGTCATCTAAGCGAAGTCTGGCCATGAGTGTCTGCACATGCAAGGATAACATGCGCTACAATACACACAGACACACACATAGACTAATACCAACTGCCCTTTAGTGTGTGTCAACCATACTTTTGTCAGGGTGGAGAGGACGTGTCTGGCAGTGGGCAGTACACACACACACTGGCACATGCACGTATACCATTCTAGTGTCACGTGTGCAGCCTAAGCACTGATTATTATCTTTGTGTGTGAGCACTAAGTACTTCCTGCATCTTGATGTCACTGTAATACTAGAGTGACGACATGTGAGCACTGTACTGGGACCGATGGCGTAAGTGCTCCTTATTTTGACTTATTTTGTATTAGAATGTAAGTTTTTAACCTTGAGGATAATTCAAATCTCTTGTACTGTCAGCAGTGTGGATTTTATTTAAGTTGTTAGAAACTGGAGACGTGGAAGCTCTGGCAAGATTTGAATAATCGCAACACTGCAGAAACGTTGGGACAAGTGAAGGTCAATCCCATATTTTCTGTACACCCTATGAATCTTTTCAAACACAGCTGATCAGACTTCAGTCAAGCTCAAAGGAACCACGTGTGGAATCATCCATCTCATTGTTCCATTTCACAAATGATCTCAACTGGCGCAAGAGGTCCTTACAATACATGTTACATCTCACGTACATGTATCATGCACATACAATTATGCCAGTCAGGAGTTTGCAGATGAGATTTGGTGATTCACGAAACGTCCAAAAGGGGACAATCATTGTTTTCAGCCCATTGTGAAAGATGGCAGCTGTCCAGGCTCCCAAACATAGCATTTCACAGGGTGAAAATAAAACCCGGAAAACAGTGAGTACAATGCTTTGCCTTCCTTTCACTACCTCGTGAAATAGTTTTAGGCCGTGCCATTTACTGTGGTTCCAGTTATGTAAACCAGTGAGATACGCTTATCTGTTTAGTGAGGATGCTTGAGCACACACACACACACACACACACACACACACACACAGGTCTGTTCCATTCACACAAAGGGGAGAGAGAGGGTGTGTCATCTCCAGTCACGAGAGTCTGCCTCTGTCTCTCTCTCCTTCC
>JAVQJF010091795.1:0-19177 GCA_036023855.1 Gadopsis marmoratus
TTCTTAAATTTAAAAGGTTTTATTGTATGCATATGTATGATCATTCAAGTAACAAGAGTTCTGTAGTCCACAATGAATACTCATCACTGCATATCAAGAAAGTCAAATGAACTGCAGAAAATTCCAGCCCCCTTTCTTAATATATTCTCTCTAATTGACAAGACTAGTTCTTGCACATTTATTTTCTTTAAACCTCCACAACCTCCACATCGCTTGCTGTGTGCTCCTACGTAAAAACATTTCATTGTGTGCTATTACAAAAAAATGATTCCATTCAAATGCTCTGCATACTGTATCTGTGCACATAAGACGGCACATATGGCAATTTCCCTGTTCACGTTTTAATAATGTAGTGATACAGCGAACAGATGATGATGCACATGCATTTTGCACTCCTCTGCCATTTTCCCTCTGCATATGCTACCATCATGCTGGAGCTTTGAAATAAATAGCAGCTGGTAACACACAGAATGTTTTTGTTCATGTTATTTCTTCATTTGAAGTTGTGTTTTAAAACTGAAGTTTCAATACCAGCAATACTGAGGAGCGCTTAAAGCAAGAGGAACAAAACATCTTTGCCCACACATTAGAAAAAAATAATAATATGGGATGAGCCTGTCATTGGACTTTAATGCCCTGATGTGAATTTCTCAGACAGAGGTTCTTCTGAGGCAACATAGAAATCTTACTTGTGCTTGTCCAATCGTCGAACAGCATCTGAGACCCCCTCCTCTCACACCTTTCTGAATTTCTATAACTTCCCGAAACCAACAGTCCGACAAGCACTTCACGTAGCTATTGGCCAGGTGGGAGGAAGTGAGAAAGTAAGCATTATGGCAGATTTTTCACCCCACGTCGAGTGGGGCTGTAAAAACATTTGCCTTGGTCAGACAACACGTTGTATGTACCAGGTTGTTTCAAGTGTACCGTGTCGCTAACCCCAACCATTGCCCCGGCCCATACCTCAGCCATCTGTAATCTAAAACATTTGATTAGTTGAGCTTATCAGATGCGGTGACAGCCCAGAAGGACAGAGGATGTTGCATGTGCCAAAGGTGTGCGACTTCACCCACATGACCTTGAACTGATTGTGGTGATTGGCCTGTCATCCTTCACTCCTCCCAATCATGTCATCATGTCTAACTGCCTGTCGAAGCTCAGTGTGACCTTTGTGTGACGTCTGTGTAGCATTGTGTTGATAAATTCAATTAAAACTGTATATTATTTGATGCATAGTGATTCAGTATTGCAGATATCCATCTTTTCTTTTTAATGCCTGCCTTCTCACCTCCATCTCTTGCTGCAGATCTGCATGTCTCAGCTGCCTACACCTGTCCACCATTTTAATTTCCTTGACATTTCACCTTCTTTCTAACTGGTTATAATTGCACAACTGCTGGAACGCTTTGCTGCAGGTCTAGCTCCAGAGCCTGTGCCTGGGAATGACAAGTGAGAGTGCACAATTTTCTGAGGTTTTGAGTTAGAACTCCTACATTATGTGTGCGTACATACTTCATGTGAAATCATTTTGTAATCTCTGACAGCCTATCCCTATTTTGTCTTTAAAAAGAGAGAATTTGAATTTGACTATGCAGTCCATGTTATTACCTAATGCATTTCAGCAACAAGGGCGTGCTCTATTACCTTATAATTATAACTATTATTTTGACTTTTAACTTCCTGTCTACACCAGACGAGTAAATATGTTGCAGTAGATTGACGTCTGCTGCTTGTCATGACCCTGCGCCTACATTTGAGCAAGTATCTAACCAGCTTCTGCTTCAGCTTCATAGTGAAATGTAGAGCAGTCATTAAAACATTGACCGCTATTTGGATAGCGGCGCTAATTAACTCAGTTCTTCCTCACAGCTCTGGGATCAGCCGGTCATGTTACTGTTATAATAGGAGAATGCAAATAAGCTTAATCTGCATTATCACAGCGATGCCGTTTTCACCATAGAAACAAGCTCCTGCAGCACAAAGTAAGTACGTTTTTTTATTTTGCTCTTTAATAATAGTTTTAATTCCCCTTTAAGACTGACAGCTGGTACTATTATTTTCCCCCTTTCAAGTGTAGGATGTATAAAAACATACAAGAATTTAAGTGGATTTATAACAGTTCTAAGTTAGTCTAGTTAACATTGTGAGTGACAGCCATTGCCTCACAATAGGTGGAAGAACTCTTATGAACATGATAGCAATAGAGTTGGTGAATGCAAGGAGAGTGTCAACATGCCATATGTAAATCAGACACCCATACATTGCCACACTTTGTTAAGACTTTTTAAAACCTGCAGGCCGGAGTCTGGCAACCCAAACTACATGAATACAGTTTGAACAGAGAATCATGAGACAATGAGAATTATACTCAATGCAGCTGGTTCATTATCTACATTGTTTGCCTATATTGCTATATATTACTTTTGCTGCAGACACACACACACACACTTACACTTTTACTGTTAATGACACATTGTTGAACAACCCTGGCTTTATTAACCCTGGCTTTGCTGTATAAGCAAGTCTTTCAAGTAAAACTTTCGATAACACCTGAAAACATATAATTGGACCATTTTCTCCCTCACCGACCTAATTACTTTCCCAAATGGAGAACAGTGAGTTTTATGCTGTGCTAGACACAGTTAGTGGCCATCACCTGTTTACGTGAGACACAAAGAAACATTTATACCTCCATTCCCAAAGGAAATCATTATTAACAGTCTGTTTAAAGACACAATGCTCATGTATACAGTTCGTGTAAAGCGTTTACAAAACCAAAAAAGCAGTAGAATGGGGGCTCGTTCTGGCTCCCAGGAGGTAGCTGTTGGCACGTACTGTCATCACATATCAATATGAAGTGGCTCAGTACAAGATTGATTGCATTGGAACGAAATGAACCAAATAAAGTGGGGAACTCGGTTTAATTCATGGAACCTACCAGGGCAGACATTTTAGTTTGGTAGATTTAAGAATTAAACACAATTACACTGCACGTTGGAGAAAGAAAGAAACAATAAAAGGAGGTAAGTAGAACCAGAACACAGTACTCACTAACCCCGTATGGCCACCATCTTCTGGTGTGCAGAAACCTATGGTCATGTTTCTGAGAACTGCTCTGTCATTTGTAATTCTGTGGCCGAGATGTTGACAGCCAGTGCCTGAAGGTAAAACACAAGCCTGCCATGCGGCTCACGTAGCTGTTCCACATGCAGCTCCTGATTCTCTGTAGGGAGATAGTAATACTGAAATGCTTTGTGTTGATGTGTGCACGGATCCAAGGATACACAGATTTAACCGGTGAAGTAGCTTAGCCAGTGTACTGCTCAGGGACATCACTGTGAGCAGATATATAACCTATGAAAATGTCCAAGCGTTACCTCAGTTACCAAGCAACCGGTACAACTGAATTGATTTCTCTCTTCCCTTAAGCCTGGAAGAGAGATGGCATTTTCCGAGCTCCCACATCTGTTTTTGTTTGACAAAAGAGCTGGTCTCCTGTAATTTGTAAGAATGCAAAAATGTTCCTAATGCACAAAAAGTGTTTCGCCACCATGAAATGGTACTGTGAAAAAGGGAACAAGCAGTAGTTTGACACTGAAATATGAAAAAAGTCTTGTGGTTGGAGAGGTGGGTGGTATATGCGTTCCCTACCACCGTGAATATTCTGCTGTAGTCTCCACTCATTACGTGTATAAAGTTGAAAATGTTCTTCTATAACCATGATTAAAACCATACTCCAAAATACTGATTTTACCTTTCCATTATAAAACAATCATGTAAAAGTAGCATGCCTAATTTGTGCTATTGTGATACACTGGATGCCAATTTGGTGTATTGTCTCATAAGCCTTTTGTAGTAATATACAACAATTATGCCATTACATCTTATTCACAAATGCAACAAATAATCCACATTGTGATTTTGAAAGCGCTGTTTCAATAATATTGATTTAGATTATTGCAATGGGAGCGCACAATAGTTGAAATCGAAAGCACTGAAACAAAGACCAAAATATCAAAAATATAGTAAGAGCGAAAATAGAAAAGCTGTTTGTTCCCGTGCTTCTGCAAAGCAGACGAGGAGGCATCTGTGCCAGTGTGATATTTTAGTGACTTGCTAAACTCTGGAGAAGCACAATAGGAAGTGTCACTAGCAATCCATTAGTCCATTAGCGCATCTTTGGTGCCAAGACTGAACATGTTTTGTGCTGTCCACCATCCGCCATCTTGGAGCAAATCAGGAGCTCATTGCGCATGGTGCACCCGGAAAAGTCTGCGCTTTGTTCCGCTCATAAATTGAGACCATCAAAACCCAGCGTTTGTCTTTTGTTCGAATGAGACAAGCTATGTTTATGTGTTCCTGATGAGCAAGCAATGATGTGTTAGAGGTTCTTTGGCACTCTAACCCTGTTTACAGCTGTTGCATTTCATTTCTGACAGAAGAGATTCACATTTACCAACACAGGTGTCCACACCTCAATGTAATGGCTTGCGTTTTCTGCATGAAGTCTAACCTAAGCAAGTGATTATTATTGTAACCATGATGACAAATGTCCGCTAACCTTAGCAAAGTAGTCATTTTAATGCAAACTATGATGTTTCCATAACCTTGTCATTATAAGTCCTTATTTTAACACAATGATCGTTCCCTAAACCTGACCAAGTTGTTAACTAACCAAACCTTAGCCATAGCATTGTCACATTACAAAGCAGATGTATTTTTCAATATTGGTCTGTAACCGTTGTGGAGGGCACAGACACATGATTTTGTCCTGCCTATATATGGAATCAGATATGTGTCAGTATCATCAAATATAAATGAGAGAGAGAGAATAAAACTCGAATCTCAACTCTCAAAAGTAAAACCTAGAACTTATTATACAAATTATATATGCAATCCTGTAAACTATTGGAAAATATGTCCTTTTGATTTCCCTCTGCTTCTTTCTCACTGATCAGACTTTTGCCCTCGCTGTTTACGCTGCCACCTCTCTCTGTTGCGCTGCCCGACCTTTTGTTTGCAGTTCTGACGCAAACCTCTTACGTGGGTGGGATTTTTAACTAACAGCTCAGTGGCCTGATGTTTTAGTTTAAGTTTTGAGATGCCATTTTGTTTGCTTCAGTGAGTTTTATTCTCTCTCAAAGTCTTATTTTTTTTTTTGATATTTACTGAAAGGGGCATCAGATCAGCTTTTATGTATTGTTTTAATTTGGATGACTTCATGTAAGTACCGTTTCCTGTGATTTTAATCATGACCACAATTTGTCATTGAGAGTAACCAAGTAGTTTTAGTTGCCTAACCATGACCATTATATTGGTTATTGGGAGGAAAATAACAAATGACCTATGATGTGATTTACGTCTGAGGACTTGTTGCATTAAGTGGCACTATCAAACAATCCCCCAAACGCCTTGTGTTCATTTATTTATTTTCTATTTAAATGTCATTATGCATTCTTCAACCAGTAACACATATAATAGCACAGTGAGAACATAGCTTGATTTCAATTATGGCACAAGGCAAAGATAAATATCTGATTCTTACCAATATCCGTAATATCTTGCATGATCTTGGTCTTGCTTTTCAGTTGATTAAACATTATCTTAACGCCATCTGAAGTGAGCAGGTATGTGTTCTATCTGTGGTCTCTAATAATAGTGACATATGTTGTTAAGCGCAACTACTTTTGCCATATCATAATAACTTGTCATTCATTTGCTGTAAATTATTGTATGGTTCATTATAAATCCAAGTAAAATTTCACGACAAACTACCACTTTAAACATTTTGATCTCTAAACTGTCATTACGTGCTGCAACATATTCAAACGTGCAACTCTGCATGAAATATTAGATTCCTCTCAAGAGAAGCTGCACTGAACTCTCCGTTCCATTACCAAACTGTCAGGATGTCACGGTGGGAGAGCAGTGCTTTTAAAGAGGATGAGAGGAGGATGTTATAAAAGGCAGACTGACCCTAGCTCCTCGCTCTGGGAGCCTGAAAACCCTGAAAACAGCTAGCCACAAAGTACTTCAAACACAGAGACTAACCAACATACAGGTCAATTTACACTGGGTTTGTTTATTTGTGCCCAGACCAGGTTCGACAGCCTTCCTTCCCCCTGCTGCTCTGCTTTCACAATTATTTACTGTTGTTCCAATTGGTGATACATTTGCATAATACTTTCATCATTAATGTTCAGCTAAACAACTCATATATTAAATCTTATTTTATAAAGTTGTGAGAGAGGTTAAAAGGCAAGTTGGCAGCCCTTGTGTGTCAGATGACTAGTCAACAGGCCAACTAGTCAACAGTTTATTGTTATTATTATTCCTACTTCACTGCTGTTTCACCATAAATGAGACGATGTAACAAGCTAATAATGAATTGAAAGTATCTCACCAATGTGAATGTAGCTTCTAACAATTCATAAATATACCAGGTCTAACACCTTTGCTGTCTTTGCAGCCTTGAACATATATGTTTCTATTCAAGAAATTCAAAACGTTATTTTAAAAAAATAGTGTTATGTAGCCTGAGTGAGCTCAACTGCATTCTTTGGAATTGTGATTCTTGTCAAGATTATATATGAGAATAACATTTTAAGTTAAGTTTAGAGCCAGCATAATTAAGTATAATGAAACAATGACATACAGCTGCAGGATTACATCATACCAGCTACTGACCACATTATGCACTTCAGCAGAGCTTCATTCAAGCGCATGATTTACTTCATGGCCGTAAGTTGCTAATGGAAGAAAAATATCAAATGACTGCGACACAGAACCACACAGTAAAGCTAGCTAAAAGTGATAATGTAGGAGGAAAAGTACACATCATTATGTGAAAACAATTTCCAAAGCATCTTCAAAACCCAGACCCTTGCTAACCCGAATTCTGTGACTCATACTTTGAAAGATGAGACAGGAGGGTGTGCAGAACTGAAACTGATGCAATGGGGAGGTAAGCATGTAAGATAAAATGCTAAATCACCTGCCCATCAAATCCATCTGATAGACGGTGATGTAAAAATGACCAGAGTAAATATAGGGCTACTTAAGTCTATAATCTCCATAATCTAACTGAATCACTATTGAAATATCCACATGTAAAATGCTGTTTTCAAAAGAGCAATTGGTGATATCTTCTATCAGTATCCATGTGTTAAATCTACATGTGGAATTTGTATCTCTTACAACACAGCACATACAGTCGATGTTTTACATTTCACGTGAGCTGTACAAAAATCCACATGTGCCTATAAAGTAACACACCGATAGAAAAACAAAGAGGAGAAGCTGCTCTGAACGCTACAATGTATTGGTACTGCCATAAATGCCACATTATCCCTCAATATCATAGATGGAGCCATGTCCATAGCAAGAATTGTATATAAACATGGCTGTGTGTCTTATTGGTTTCTGTAAAGAGATTCATTAGTTTCGAGGATATAGCCATTATCGAGGGTGCAGGTATCACTCTAAATGCAGCTATCTTTATCAACACCAGAAGTGCTGCTCTGTTCCCAGTCTTTGTTGGGTCCTGACCATCTGCACGCAGAGGTGAAGTTGTCCCTTCGTCTAATGCTGACATGTTCATTTTGTCCGAGGAAGGAACTTCATTCTGTGTGACAAGAAGCCTGATCAAGCAGATGTCTTGATGGATTAGGAGTGGCTTGCTCAATTTGGCTATCTTGCAGACATATTCAGTGAAGCAAACACGACGTGCAGAACAATGCAAGATGGCCACACAAACAACATTACCCAGCATGAATTAAACCCGTGCCTCATCTAGAATAGCAGAGTCAAGTCAGCTCAGGTGTATATGCGCAGCCTGAAAAACAAACGATATAACAGTCTTCTCTGCTTTGCACTCCAGTGTGCTCTCCAGTGGATCACGGTTGGATAGAATTTGAAAAGCTTGCGTGCGGCAGGTTGGGCTATGCTGGGAGATAGTTTAAACTGACCCGTGAGCTTCTCATTGACACCTAATGATTGGCAGCTTCTGTAACAAATTTTATTCATGTAGCTTCAAAACAGTAGACGCTTATAGGCAGAAGAAGATAAGTGGAATACTGTATACTGTTGCTATACAATTAACCTTGCAAGGCTTTTGATCTCGTTCCCCATAACAAATAATGAATGCAGCCGTTTATCCTGTCTCGTACCTCTCTTCAGAAAAGGAGTAAAGTCTGCAAGGACAGAGCGCTTGGAGAGATGGCTCTGTCCTTTCCAGTGAGGGGGTTTATATAAAGTGGGAGAGGCTATGTCCCACAGAGAAAACCAAGACATCACGTACAGATACATATACAAAAACCCAGCAAGAGCCAGTACCCCCACCATCAACCATGCTGAGTGCATGATCTGACCAGAGGTACAACACTGTGAATTTGCCAATTTTCTCGGAAATAGGGATATCCTGCAGGATGCAAAAAAAAAACAAAAATCACTTATCTGTGAAATGAAGTATCTTGACAGCAGGAGGCCAAAACTGTCAATTCAGATGTAACAAATGCCACAGGAAACAACAGATGGGATAAAGACCATGTGTTTTTCCTTATTATCTTCACAAAGTAGGTTTTTAGTCATGTTTGTTTGTCTGTTCTATTTATCTACAAACCTTATCAGCAGATGTATGTGCATTTTCATACAGATTCATATCCAGTGCACGATTCCAATTTATTTGACATTTTGCATTAAAAAATACAATAAAATGATTGAATAACTTCACCCTTAGCCCATGGTTCAAAAACCCATGGTTTTTGAGATATTTACAGACAAACAACTGGGACCAAACATACAACCTCTTTGGCAGAGGTAATGCGTCCTACCAGAACACTTAACAGAGGTGAGAAGGACTTTAATGATGAGAGGAATACGTTGTTTCCAATAGAAGAGGGACACCATGCTGCAGTGAGTTTCACTGGACAGTTTGTTTTTATTGGATTCGGTTCTGGATGGCAGCGCAGAGTGAGCTCTTATGTGTGTGACAAACAAGGGACTTGAAACTCTCTTCAAAGTCTAACAAAGCAACACAACCAAGGCCAACGGGAACAGAAGGGCGGCTAACTTTCAACAATCTGACAGCAAAAGTGTCACAGATTACGCCTCACAGATTACAACAATTATGGCCTTACATTTATAACAGAACCAGATCACCTGTCACCTGATTATTTTGCCCCTTACTGTAGGGCTTCAAGATTAATGGCTGGTCCGGCATCCTACCAAGGCAACTGTAATGGACTATGGGACAATCTTCTTTTCACCTTCCCAATATGACGTCTCACAACATCTTTGTACAGTTTTTTATGTGCAACTGAGAACTAATTACTATTAGTTGTAGTAATTATATTAATAATAATTATATATATATATTCAGTCTATTTATTCATATGAATGTCAGTGTAACGAATGCCCTAATTTTGTTTTCATATGTTTTTCGGTTCAGTGCTTCAGTGCAGGAAACGTTTTTTTTTTCCTTAGCAAAGAGGGAAAATATGTAGCCTCAAATGCAAGAAAATTAAAATCCAAATTCATGTTTATCAGACACAAATTTAGATGAGTGGTAGGTTTTATTGTAAATTAGGAATTTTTAAATATACTAACAAGCAATGTTTCATCTTGTCCGGTGCATGTGGGCATGTGGTTGCTACATCTGTGAAGTCTCTCTCTGCTATTGACAGCTCTATCTTGGCTACATTTTTCTGATGACCGTCCTGGTCGTGGCGGGTGAGTTCATTTTGTGCCTGTTTGCAGGGATCTGCAGTTAAATGTTTATCTTTCCCCACTTTCTGACGCCGCGTTTTTTCCACCACAGCTATACATTCCGACGCCATCTGAATCCCATCCTCAACGCAGTGTTTCGACAAAGCAGAGGATACTGTGCTGCCTTTACTTCTGTGGGTGATGGTGTTGCCTCCAGTCTCATTTGTCCTCAATGCTGTATCTCTTGATCTCGTGTGACATCTCGTTTGAATGTCATCCTCATATCACTTTGCATTGTATTGTTTTGTCTGACACCTTTTTGCTGGATAATCTCAACAGATTAGCCAGGTTTGATGGTTGTTGACTTTTGTATTTTGGCACCAAATAATCAATCCTTATGAATCAGTTTAACTTAATTTAAAACTATTTTTATATTTAGTTGTTAGTTTAACATTACTTTCATATACTTCTTTATCTAGTTTTATCTAAAAATTGATGTAAAAATGGCACATTTGTAGCCTTTAACCTGAGAAGTTAGACTGCAGCTCTTAACTAACGGCCAGTACCGCTGTTTAATGAGATAAAACAAATTGCCTCTATAGCCATTCTCCTCTGATAGGATGTCACCTCACCACCACCAACACCACAATTAGGGTTGTGAGTGTACAAATCTTTGGCAGCAGGGAGGTCTGAGGCCTCTTGGCCCCAGTAGCAGCAAGCTGTTCAAGTGCTTTGCGCGATGTTTTAAAAGGGCTGACAATGCATGCAAATCATCTGAGTGTCTGGGATGTTAATGCGCCTGAACCACCAGAGACCAGTATCCTGCCAAGCTGAACTTTAACCAGTGCTATACCTGTAATCACAGGGTTTACTCCCTAGCTGTCTCGTTTGGAGAGAAATTAAATGCCTTGTGGGGCCTCAACAGTCAGATTGAATGTTTGTGTTGTTACCGCTGAACACACACACTGTCAATCATGACAGATTGCCCAAGGTGGAAGGGCAGATTAGGAGACACTTCACGGGTTTAAATCAGCTTCTTGTCAGCAAGCAGGCATCTGTGAATTAGTCTGGGGCTTTTTAATGTGTTTCTTAAGCCCTTTATTTAAAAGTGTCTTATACCTTGATTAGCAAAGTTTCCAGAGGGAGAATGGTTGTAATTATAGGCAGTATCTGATTGTTACTATAAATACCAAAATCATTTTCTTGTGAATGCAGTGGGCACTTATGTGAGTGAAACATACTGAAGCTTGGAAAATGTCACAGTTTAAGCAACGTATGGCAACTCCTAACACAATAATGGCCTAGTGTTTCTCTTCTAACCAACATGCCACAAAAGAGGACACATGTGTTAAATTGATAGTGGTATGATGTTAGCATGCTGAGAGTAGACATTTTTGTCTTGCCCTTCTCTGTAAAGCTCTAGGCAATATCACCTTGGGGGGATGCAGGGGTGTGGAGGTGGGTTATATTAAGTATTTAGTTGATATATGGCTGGCCTACATCATTTGTGACCGTCTTATCGCTCAATCACTCAGCAAGATGGAGATGCACAGGCAGACTGTTTTAATGACCCCCAACCTCAACCCAAGTGAGGAGCAGGTAATCTCAGCCATTTTCCATTTGCTCTCCCCTGTAGTTCACATAACGTCCACGCTATGTAAGCCCGCTCATGTTTTAGTTTCTTTTCTGTGCACCAGGTGATAAAAAACTATAGATAATGACCCCTATGACCTATGAATACGATGAGCATGTGTAAGGTCTATTGTATCTGATAGCTGCTGTCATTCTGCTTGTACGTTACTGAATGCTCACCACAAGATATTTTTATAGACATACTGTGTATGGACTGCCTTTCAGTTCATGACCCCAACCAAATCTTCTGCAAACTACAGTAGCTACTTTGTGTGCAAAAGTGATTGAGGTTGTGGTTTAAATGGTCCAGAGTGTTAACATGTCAAGCTTAATTCCAGCGTGTGTGCCAATCCGGTGCACCGAAGCTTTATCCCTAATGCAGTTTTGACCCTCTGAATAGATATATCTCTGTGTGTGTGGGTCTAAGCAATTTTGCAGCCTCCTCAGTATTTTTTGTCCATAATTGCCTCCTGTCAAAATGTCTGAGTGTGAGTGTGAGTGAGCTGATTGCAGGAAATGGGACAGGACATGTGTGCCCCTCATTAACCCATCAGTTGGTGCAGCAGATGTGGCAGATTGAAAGATAGGGTAACACGGGCAGATATCACCTCTGTAGCTCATGCTTTTTTTCTTCTTACAGTCTGTCATCATTTTTAAATGTATTAAACCAGGAGTTAAACCATGTGCTGAAATGATACTTTCTTATACTTTCTTAGTGTGTTAATGCAGCTGCAGCAAGTCCTACCTACACCACAGTGCACAACACGTAAAGATGACTTGACGATATGCTTAAGTGTTGTAATTGAATGCTGATGGCAATTTCCCTTTGAAAATTAAACATTTTGTCACGGACACAAAGATTTTAGGACTATTTAATGCAACAAATGGACAGATCCTGTTCAAGATCAAATAGTGTTGGAACATATCCCAGCACGCTTTGGATGAGGGATGGTGTACGTCCTGTACTGGTGCTTGATTGACACAAGGCTAAAACAACTGAATAGATTTACAGTACACCTACTGTACAGTATATTTGGAGTTTCCAATTTACCTTCAACTTGCAGGTCTTTATTTGGATTGTGGAGGAAAACTTGAGCATCCCGGAGAAACCAAAAGACACATGGAGAACACACTAACTTCACATAGGAAGCTCCCAGCCAGCCGTCAGATACCAACCCAGGACCCGCTTACTGTGAATCTAGAGTTCTAACCACTGAGCCATTTCGACGGCCGTATTCAAATGTAAAAAGGTTCTGTGCATGACATTGCTCCCTAAATGAATCCAAGCAGTATATGAGATTCTGAGGGAGCACATTAAAACTGCAAAGGAATATACAGAAGAGAACCCAGAGGGTACATATCACTGATACACAGGATATACATAATGCACAAGGCAGGAGATGCCATTTCGAGTATGGTAATAAGACATTGGAGCAGGAGGTGGAGGAGGGGGAAATCTGCACAAACACTACAGCAGGTGTAAGCCGCAACAGCCAGTAGATGCAAAGGCAGCATGGATGATCAGACGAGAGAGACAGTGAGAGTGTAAGCGTTTTAGATTAATAAAGGCTGTCTTACTGACTTGTTTGAATGTGACTGGTGATTGTAAGAGTCAGCCAGTACTTACCAGCTAATGGTGTGCACCGCCTGAACTCACACAATTTCAGTCAGACACGTCAAAGGATTTAGAACCATTTATTGCGCCAAAACGACATGCAATTGCACTTGGCATTAGGGGCTTTGTGCTTCTGCGTACTCCCTGAATGAAACCAAGCAGCATGTGAGATTATGAGAGGAGCAAATTAAAACCCCAAAAATCACAGTATTGATCCCCTTTTAAGCCTTCCGTTAGCAGATGAAACACCCCATAACAACAGATCCAGCTATTATCCTAATATTACAGTGATGATGCGTGTTGCATTTCTGTGGCATGATACTGTACTTTTATGTTGGTACAAGGATGTAAGAACCTACAGGACAACAAGCATGTTGCAAAACTATACAGTGATTTCATCTCCCCTCTCCACTGGACAAATTGTGTCTTTTGATGATTTGTACTGGAAAATTGCATCATTAAATTAAAGTAAAATCAGTGAGTTGCTGACAGGTTTCCCAAACTGCATTGTTCAAGAAATGACATGTATAATAACAATTATTACAATGAATATTAAAGATGAAGATGAATATTACATGTAATATTTATACCAGCTATATTCTGCCCAGCTGAAATATCTCAAGTTGATATATTGCTACTCATTTTGAAACCATCCAATGTGTGATCTTCCATAGCCTTTCCAAAAACACCCATTTACTTCTGCATGCGCAGTAGCCTTTTGGGTCTGGCCTGTGGAAACCCATCCTCTCAGTGTGGAGCAAAATCGTGCCAACCAGGCTTGGATGGCCTCCTTCTTCAGCTCGACAGCCTCACTCACTCCTGGTGTCCATGCTGCAGGGCTTGGACAATGTTCAAGTGTCCCCAACCCCTGCCTACAAATGCTGAAAGTTTGCTCAGAGGTGAAAGTTGAAACAATTTTGGACAGACGTGTTCTAAGCAAATTCACACTGCACATATCGCAACACACACTACCTTCTTCGCCATCTGATCCAAATCACTACCAGGTGGTGATCAGTTGACAGCTCAGCCTCTTTTCACCCAGGACATAACACCTCAAGCCTAATGAGACAGCTACAAAGTCAGTCATTGATCTTTGGCCCAAAGTGCTCTGCTACTGCCAAAAGAACCCATTTGAGAGTTGGGCAGAGTTGCACAGCTGATTTTGTGTTTATGCAGATCAGTTTCACAGTGTGAGCTTTGGTGAACATTATGGCACAACATTTTGTCTGTATTCCCACCTTCTCAGACCACTTTTAAAAAGTGCAAAGAACAGCTTTTATGGCATCAGTCAAAGTGAAAAACAGACACGTTCTGCTGGGCTCACACTGCAGCCACCACTGAATCCTGAATTTTTAACTCTAAATACGAGTCATCCTGAGGTTGGGATTACTGTAACTCTCACATGCCTGAGGTTCTGTGGCCCTACAATCCATTCAGAATGTTCAACCTGATTGGAATAAGAGAAATTGATCAGACTCATTTCAGAGTACTAAATTAAAACCTGTGTCACACTAAGAGACAATTAGCAACAATTTGGCCATTTTAAATGTATATATTTTACAATTATATTGACATCATTAGTAGCCTACATTCCATCCTCATCAGCAGAGCAACGTCAAAGGTAATGTCACTGACTGAGGAGAATTAGCCTGTTCATTGCAAATTACTCGATTAATGTGTAAACAAAACACTCATTTCATTGGATATGAATAGTGCGCTGCTGAATCATCCAGCATATGTACAGAAAAATACAGGGAGACTGAGCTGACTGCACCCATTACTAAAAGAGCAATTTTGTAATGAAAGAAATATAATTGTTGTTGGATTCTACAACATTAAGGTGGTAGACATAACAGTAGGGCTTTTTATAATCCGCTGAAATTGAACAGCAGCCATTAAAGTGAACCACTGGACTGTTCACATCAATTTATTATCATAAAAATAGACCACAGTATGCATTTAAACCTACAACACATTGGAACAGTGCTTGGGCAACACTGACACTCCGAGGTACCAAACAAAGTTAATTAGGCTAAATAAAAGGGGTGTTTTTAAGTTAATTATGCCACAGAGAAATGTATTGCAGTTTAATATTAAAGTATTGCAGTATGATATTAGAATATTTACAAGACATGTGCTCAGAATATCTAATATCTTGTTTTTAACAAAAGTCTGATTGGTCTATTGTTAGGATAAAAATTCTGACAATCAAAAAAAACACATGACACACAAGTGTAACAACACTTTAAGTGTTACGGCCACATAGACGTGACGTGTAAAGGCTGCAGCAGCAATTAGTCAGACACTAATTTTCAGCCTCACACGCACACGCACACGCACACACCAGAGGGAGACAGACACTCAAATTCACTCCAAAGCTTTGATACCACATGAGTCAGACGTTATGGGTGCATACGCTCAGAAAACAAACGCACACAAAAAACAAGGCCCCTCAGATACACAAGCCAGCTCCAAATATTCACCTCACAGACTCAGCTTGTTTGTGAACAAACATGAGCAATATGTGATCTAAATATTGTGAGGTTGAGGGCTGTGTTGCACAGGATGTCACAGCTTGTCGCAAAGGACTCCTCTTTGATTCTGCTATTTTTTTTTGCTATCAGACAACAGATATATCGTTGTTCATTGTACAATATAAAGACCAAACTAACAACAGCCCTAGAATCAACAGATTTGCTTCACACAATTAAAATACAGCCAAGTGCTAAGAATGGATATTTATGTGTTAAAGCAGAGAATCAATATGCTACAGTATTCCATTTCACAAATCCCTTCTCACCTCTCCTGAGCAGATGGCTTGTAAAAGAAAAAAAAAGTATGCCAACCAGTAATCATATGTGCAATAAATGGTGCTGGTTATGTTCCTGTGGAGTGACTACAGATGGCGTGGTGATAGTCTTGCTTCAGAGTGAATGTGCACATTTTAGACACACCCTTCATACATCCCCAAAGGGGACTTTCAGCACAGACCATGTCAATACCTATTGCCAAGGCAGCTATCCAAAAGACCAGTAAATCAGACTGGAAAAGACTTTTATGGACATCTCATTTTATTGGTCATGTCCAGGCCAGATGCTAACCAGTAGGCCTTATTATGTTTGGCTTATATTGAAAATACACGTAAATAATAATAACCAATGAATCTATCAGTGTTTAATTTGACAACAAGTGAAAATCAGAGTAAAAAAAAATCCACAATAAAAAAATAAAACCCAGGTGAATATCGGGTATAATGTTTGAAACTCTGGTGCTTGACCAGCGGCATATCTGTGTTTCGTCTAATTTGCTAAGTTTACTTCCTTAATACCAGAAGTATTCTGATCTGATTTCACTGCAAGAGGGCCATTTTTTCTGAGAGCTTTGGTAAAAGAAAATGTCTCCTTGAAGCAGGAAACACAGCAAAGTGCAGGACATAATATATGGCTGAAAATCACTTTACATCTGCCTATTAAAATACACCTCGTGTTCTGTGATTTGGACTGATTTGGGGTAAATTGGGTGAAGCAAAGAGGCATATCTGGCAGACTCAAGAAAAGCACAAGCGCATTTAGAACAAGACAACCCACAATCACTCTCACCATCCAATAAACATTTGTGCTGAATTATGGAAGACATAGATCTCTAAAAGTGGAAGGTTTTGCTGACACTAATGTTGCTTCTATTTTCTGTGCAGCAATTCTGCTTCCATATTCATTAATCAATATTTAGTCTTAATCAAACCTAAATGCAGTGACCTAACAACCACTCGCCTAAGTGAGACATTAGTTTAGTAAAAGCAACATGCTGAGCAAATCTTTTACAGTGAAAATTAATGGAGCATAGCATTAGTTTAGGCAGACCTCCGAAGTCGCACTTGCGTTAGCTGATTGGCATCAGCGGTTTCATTCATGTTTCACAATCACCTCCTGCTTGACTGCCAGCTAACTAGTAATGTCCAGTTATGTTCATGCAGGAGTACAACACGGACATGCTAAGCTGACACCTGATACGCTCACGCTAACGCCATTTGCTGCAGAAGCTCCAACCAAAATGTTCATAACATTTTTGTTATTCTTAATTTAAGATTCCGTGTGCATGCATGTGTTTATTGGCGGGCATTAGTTCTCCAAGCAGAATTATTTTTGCTGCTTGGATCCTGTGACAGCTCCCTCAAACAGTGGAGCCTTTTCTGTCAAATCTGACTGTATTACCATTTGCTATAAATGGACAAGTCTTTGGCATAAATGTCTCTGACTGAAGTAGATAAAGCCACCCCCTGCTTGTTAAAAATGGAGCTGTCGTGATCACACATTACATCACGCTCTGACTTTCATTAATATTGCCCTGCAATGATGAGTGGGTGAATGCTTATTCTTGTCAGATGCCTTCTATGGAAAGGCTGCACGATGGCAAGGTGAGCAATTCAATTTTATTTATATAGCGCTATATCATAACAGAATTATCTCATAGAACTTGTTAATATAGAGCAAGTGTAGACACTATATGTATAGACCCAACAATTCCACCATGCACTAGGCGACAGTGGCAAGGAAAATCTGCCTTTGAACAGGCAGAAACCTTGAGCAGAACCAGGCTCTGGGTGGGCGGTCATCTGCCTCGACCGGTTGGGTAGAGAGAGAAAAAAAAATCATGATGAAAGTGAACACACAGTAGCACAGTACAATTCCACATACAGACGTAAAACAATGGCAGTTACAATGTTACTGATGTTAAAATAAACGACCAATAGTATTAGCAGCACAACAACAGCTACACTAATAACAACAACAGCAGCATCCACTCGACCAGACCCGCGTGCATCCATACTCCGCAGAACCAGATCCCACAGATCCAGACTCCACAACCCCAGAGAGAGAGAGAGAGAGAGAGCTCAGTGCATCATGCAAGAGCAACAAGAGGGCATAAAGGGTTGCAGCCTGTGACTCGATAGCCCATCATATCACCACCATCTGGTGCTGTTTGCTATGCTATGGAAATCTGTCCTCCCACAACTGCTACTGCAAGGGACACTTTACTATTAATGCTGTGTGCACAATATTGCATAGGATGTGTGCACACGTATTTGCTCAATACGCCGCAGTAGCCACAGGAACTTGTGAACGTCAATAGTACTTTAGGGTAAGACCCTATCCACCCGTTTTCATCCAACCCAATACTGCTGTACTGTCTAATGCCAGAGATGGCAACTTTCCACGTCAGACTTGATCTGCAACTTGCCTCTTGTGGATTCAAGAGTTGAGTCATAAACAAGGACTTATGGACAATAACATTTATTTTTAAAATTTGTATTGAACTGTGAACATCCACTGTGAACATTTGATGTTCAAAGCCCTCTCTTTATCTTTTGACACATCACATCACACGTGTCTGACACAAAAGAATCAACACACACCCCAAACTGTGTCGGTCACATGCTCTTTGCCCTTTTGCATTTGGAACTTAACTGCCCTTAGGCTAAACTGAAAAAGTGTGTATTGTGCCATCTGTGGGTAAAAATACTGGTGTCATTATACTGAGATGTTGGTGATTCAGGTCTAGCCAAGGACCTTTGTCCACCTTCCTCTCCCCATGTTTCCTGTTGTGCTCTGCTGTCAAATTAAGGAATAATTAAAAATAAACACACCAGCCACAACCTCCAACGTCTTAAGACTCCTGCAGGTATATTTCTACTTTTATCACAGTCCTTGATCTACGACCAAATCTATTCTTGCTGTAAAGTCAGATTTGACTACTGTCTTTAAGGAATGTTTCTTCCTTTTATTTCAGTTGCCTACTGAGACTGATGACACTGATAGTTAATCCATTCCATTGTTGTTTCGCCTGGTGACGAGATGCAAGATGCTACAGAACTTTGAAAAAAATAACAGAAAAGGAATGATAAGCATTGGCCTTCAGTGATTTTAATGCTACATTTAGTGGAGCATTTTCCACTCTGTGCCTTTGTGCATCATCGAGTTTCCAATGCACTTAATGTGCTCTCAGACAGCGAGCAGTTGCTCTTGCAACCATGCTGCCAAGGGACTGATTTTACTGGTATCAGAGTTCCCTGAATGATACGCCTCTTCATCATCAGAGAACAGACAGATCATTCATTCATTCATTCATTCATTATCCATACTGCTTATCCCGAAGGGTCGCAGGGGGGGGCTGGAGCCTATCCCAGCTAACATTGGGCGAGAGGCAGGAAACACCCTGGACTGGTCG
>JAVQJF010091800.1:0-47563 GCA_036023855.1 Gadopsis marmoratus
TGTGTCTTTTTGTGTGTGTCTCTATTTGTGCTCTTGTGTGTGGTGTCTCTGTGTGTGTGTGTGTGTGTGTGTGTGTGTGTGTGTGTGTGTGTGTGTGTGTGTGTGTGTGTGTGTGTGTGTGTGTGTGTGTTCCTGCCCAGGTATTTCCCCGCATCATCCACCCAGGAGATGCTGGATGAGTGGCGCCCCCTGCTGTGCGTGTTTGATGTGGTCATGCAGAAGGCCATTAGCAACATGGAGCTGTTCCTGCCAACCATCATGCCCCCGGAGGAGCACAGCCAGGGCTTCCAGTAAGTTGAACTTGAATGGCTCTGTTCAGAAACAGGATTATACGCCAAGTGCAGAGTATCTCAGCCAGAGGTAACACAAAGGGTATATAAAGTTTTATCAAAAGCACCCTTTGTTTATTTATAGAACAATCTCCGCCAGCAGAAAAGGGTAGAATATGTTGCTTTTTTTTTTTTGCCATTCTTGGTACTGTGATGGAAACCTTTAATTGTGGTGTTAAATCTTAATACTTTCATTAAGTAATTTGGTTGAATCTTGTGACCATGCATTGCCTTGTGCATGTCATGTTTAACCACATTTCAGGCTCTGTAAGCGTTTACACATTTGCACCCGGGAGTAAATAATGTCTTGCATTAGCAGTGCTTTCCCCTGTCCTTGTTTAGCTGAAATTATGCTTCCTTGGAAAACCTTTGGCCCTCTCTCTCTCTCTCTCTCTCTCTCTCTCTCTCTCTCTCTCTCTCTCTCTCTCCGCACCCTTCACAGTTGTGTTTCCAGCTACCAAGCCTCTTCACAGCGTTCACTGCATTCTTCAGTGTATTCACTCTTTCGCAAGCTATTTGTCTGGATTTAGTCTTGGATTCATCAGCAGTTTCCGCACAGTTTCCACAATACATCATCTTTAACACTCTATTTTTCCGTTTCAGTTTTTCTCTCTCTCCAGAATCTACGAGGGAGGGAGTGAGTTCTTTTTTTGTGGGAACTGGAGATAGATGAGGGGAATTCAGCTTCAGGTGTGTGTGTGTGTGTGTGTGTGTGTTTGTCAGTGGGTGTGAATATAATGGTGTTTTGTGTGTGTGTGTGTTTTCAGGTTGTGGTTTGAGGAATTGATGAATCTTTGGACGTCAGTGCAAAATCAGCCAAGCTGGGAAGGGGTGAGACACACACACACACACACACACACACACACACACACACATATAGTATATTTGTTATAGTTTTTAGTCACAGCATCCTCAAAGATACTTCATGTCCAAGCCACAGTTCTCACCCTCTCATCTGTGATGTCATCATTGTCATCATCAGGATCACAGGCATCTCATACACGCATACACACACACACACACACATTTGAATTATTTGACACCTAGTTTTACAAACTGTTCACTGGCTTGAAAGTTAAAGTCATTATTCCGCAGCGAAATGACATGCAGATGAAATTAATGAAAATTCCACCATTCAGATTTTCACATCAATCTGCAACACAGAGTTCAAGTCCAGGTTTATTGTCACATCTACAAGTACAGTGAAGTGCTTGTGCCCCAGCTTGCTCATTCTTTGTGTGCATAAATAAATGCAGACCATCCATTCCATAACAATCGAAGCCCACAACAGCCCACCGCACCATATACCCGGTGCACTCACATGTCATATTGCAAACATGTTACAAAAAGGGATCCGTGCATGTGGGAGTGTCAGCTGTTCAGCAGCCTGACTGCCTGTGGAAAAAAACTGTTACTGGATGCATGAAACCAAGTGATGGATTTAAAAAATATTTTTAAAGTGTCAAGCAATGAATCATGCAGCTTTCCAGTTTCCTAAAAATGGATGGAGTAATTTGGATTGACACGCTTCTCTACATTTCCTGATGACGATGATTGAAATGTCAAAAAGCATTGGCGGTTTCCACTCAACATGCAGATAAGATTTTCCATTTGTGCCTGTGCTCTGCTTCCATCCAGCCTCCTGGCCCAGAGCGGCCTGGCTGTGCACTCTTCCTCTCTTCTTGAACATCTCTATTTTTGACCATATTTAAATCTTGGAATGACAGCGTTCACTTCTGGGAATGTTCTTTGTACTCACAATGATGTTTGTCTGATGTTGTCTCGCAGCACCTAGTGAACCTGTTCGCCCGCCTCGCCAACGATAACATCGGCTACGTGGACTGGACCCCTTATATTCCCACAGTGAGTCATTAGCAGAATTATGTGGATGTACACAGTGTGCCTGTTAATGTTAATGTGAGTGAGGTGAAACGCTGCACTGTATGTGTGTAGATCTTCACCAGGATCCTGCGCAGTCTTAACCTACCAGTTGGGGTCAGTAGGATTGTGGCACCGCGGTATCTGACCAACTCCTATGACATCGGGCACTTGGTGTTATGGATCACAGCACTTCTGGTACACACTCTGCAGACTTTTCCTCATAAAAATGCATTAAAAAGAGCTTATATTTTTATTGCAGCTACTTAATTACCTAGCTGATTTACATTCTGCAGGGTGGACCAGGAAACCTTGCACAGAAGGAGCTGACCTGCCTCTTCAACAGCATCGCCTCCTTCTACCATCCCTCCAATCACGGTCGCTGGCAGGTAAATCTCTCACTCACACTCACACACACACTCTGAGTGAGCTGTGAACACATTTTCAGCTGCTTCCTGTCACACTGCTTTTGACTTATAACCTGTCCTTCAGGACTTGGCTGGCTCACTTCACACTAACGCAATAATGAAATGCACAACTGCTGGAGAAAAGAAAGATATCACAGATCTGTTTACTGCAGCCTGTGTGGATGTGTCCCTGGATGATAATGCTAATGTTGAATGTGTGTGTGTGTGTCTGTGTGTGTGTGTGTGCGTGTGTGTGTGTATGTGTGTGTGTGCACGTGTGCGTGCGTGTAGTCTCGACTGATGCGGCTGCTGCAGCGTCTCCCGGCAAGCGTTGTGCGCCGTGTGCACCGGGAACGCCACGCTGCCCCCAGCTGGATCACGCTGGTTCCTGAGTGTCAGAAGCTGACTGATTCAGACTTGCAGGAGTTCACCTGCAGCCTAATCGGAGCCGCCCTGCTGGCCATGTTCAGGTACTGCACGTTGGTAATTAGCATATTGTAGACTGTATATGGTTGTTAGCCATAATGAAAACTACAACCTGACTTAATATAAGGATTATATATGAATACATGTTCCTGCATAAAAACACATATGCATATACAGTATATATGATATACACTATACAATATCTGCAGCTACACAAGATAAGACGTGAACCAACCTTGTGTGTAATTTAACCTTGGTATGGACAGTTGGATCGCTACAAACACAGCTCAGTATTATTCAGCGTGGGATTTATTTATAGAGCACTTTTAAAGCAAAGACGTACAAAATGGTGAGAGGGTAAAAGGCATGAGGCCTTGAAAGCAAGAGCATAAAAAGAAATAAGCAACAAATGTTAATACAAAAGAGCGGAAAATCAGAAGTGAAAAAGTAAAGTATAAATACTAGAATCAAACAAACACAAAAGAGAGAGATTAAGAGAAGCCAGTCTGTTAAAATAGGCTGTAAGATGACATTTAAAAACAAAGGCAGTGTGTGGGAGGGCCGATAGAAACTGTTTCTACTCAGGCAGAAATAGAAGCCATAGGTGTCATTGTGGGAGTAGGTGTGTAGTTGTGTCTGTTGTCAGTGGTCTTGTTAAACCATGCGTAATGACCAAAACGTCTCCAGAGCTCCATCTTTTGAGCCAGAACACAAATAGATTCTGACTGCATATTTGGCTTTACACCTCCCAGCTATTAGCTGACTTTGACTGCAAAGTGAACATTTCGGAGACATCTAGGTTACAAATAACCAATTATAGCACCAGCATTTCAGTGCCTCTGTTTTAATGTGTAGTTCGGAGGTGCTTCATATTAAAATACAGACTTTGAAATGTAAACATACATATAAATGTTGTTTATATGTTAATTTACATTTCTAAAACACCTTCACTTTTCAGCCAGATTTAGCCCAGTTTTTAACAGTTTTGACCTACCAGTCACCATTAGTGTTCACTTGGTTGTTGCCATGTTAACATGGCGTTTGAGCCAGTGCCAGTCAGTTACCTAACAAGTCCAAACCCCGCTGTGTCTCATTAACGAGTGCAGTCACTGGCCTCCAGATGGAGGCCTCAGCAACAACAAGCTAATCCGGACAAAGTCAGGTCATTTGTGATTATCTACCTCTGTGTGTGTGTTGCTGTTGACACTGTACTGTATATTGCCATATGTTCATCTGCCCCCTTCTGGTGATGTGCAGTAAAACCGGCAGTACGGATGCAGCCTACGCTCTTCAGAACCTGGCTCTCCTCACACCAGAACTAGCCATACCACCTGTACTTGAGAAGTAAGTGTTGGTGTGACATATCTGCCATGAAACATGCCAAAATAGTGATAGTGCAACACGAAAACAAGGTTGATATTAATGGATTTTGTAACTCCTATTATTATCTTATTGTCTTACTTTGATAATCATGCTCTGTGTTTTAAGTATAAGGGGAGCAGTTAGATAGCTGTGGGGTACAACTTGAGCTGCGTTTGTTAGGATATATTTGTTTACATTTTGGCAAAATGACACCATTAAATGTATGCTGAATGAGCTATTAGCAGTCAGTGTTTGCATTGTCCCCAAGGGTGTACAGACAACTATCAGTGGATTACTTTGATCATGATGAAACCTTAAAAACGTGAAGAATATCAGGCAAGTTCAGCAGTTATGAGGAGCATCTTTTTTCTATGGCTGGATGGTTATTCCCAATGGAAATAGAGATAATGATATTGTCGGGAAGTGTAAGTCATACTGAATGTAAAAATGTGTGTATAATGTCTGCGTGTTCAGATGAACTGATTTGACTGAGACTTGGAGAAGGAGTACAAATGTTGACACAATCGGGCGGCAAAGATTTTTAATTCCCTCCATAAGTTGTGTGTCACACAACTGCTGCAACTGCTGACAGTGTTGGTGCACAGGTCAAACCAGTGACCAAATAACTACAATAACTGCCTTCCAGTTGTTTTCAGAACCCTGACATACAACCATCTCTTTCACTTCATGCAGTATGTTTGCCTCATGTCTCTCCCTCTGCGCCCCCCGTCATCTCATTTTGTTATTTACCCCCCCGTGTCTTATGTATAACAGGACCTATGCGGCGATGGCGACCCTGACAGAGCCCCACACTCTCACCGCCACTCTCAGCTGTATGATCGGCATGGCTCGCAGCCTGGTTTCCCCTAACAACCATTACCCAGAGGGCCGTGCACACGTGCTCCCACTGCTTATGGGCTCCCTGCCAGGGGTGGACCCCAACGACTTCAGCAAGTGCATGGTGAGTAATGGATGTGTTGATTGGTAATGAAGAAGAATTGTTAGACAAGTAGACAATACAGCTCTTTCTGATTAAATTCCCTTCTAGTGTACTCTGGTCTATCCTATTAATAATTCCTGAGAGTGGAATGAATAGCTCAGTTTGAAGAACTCGCAATTACTGAGGCTCAGGCCTCAGTTTCTGCTTGGATTGTAAAACAGATAGAATTCGCTCATTGTCTCCAGACCTCATCAGTCCATCACACCAGAATAAATTTATACATTGAAAAAGTCATTCCACTGACATCTGGAAGGTTATTTAACTTAGGCCTTGATCACGTCAGATGATGTAAATTGATCTGTTTCCCATCGTGCTGCTCTGTCCAGATAACGTTCCAGTTCATCGCTACCTTCACCACTCTGGTGCCTTTTGTGGACTGTTCGTCTGCTCCTTCCCGACACCGTGATCTCACGGAGGTACACACACACATTAGCAATTTGGTCATGAAAGATTACAGATGAAATAAACACAAACAACATGTTAAGCAAAAGTCTTGAAGCACTCAGCATTGATCATGACCTTCTGTTTTTTCTTAAACGTTTGACATTTTTGGAGAGTTAGATCGAAAGATTAATACCACTGTCATTCAGCTTAGCTTAGCAGAAATAGTAGAAACAGCTAGCCTGGCTAAACTAACATTACACGGTAGCTTGTTTGTCTTATGCATACAAAAACTGTACAAAATGTATTAATAAGAAATTGTGCCGAATAAGCATATTTCCCTAAATGTTGAACTATTCCTTTACATTTTATTCTTAACTATTTGGAATAAAACCAGCTCACATACAGAGCCATACACTAAAACATGCTCATATTATACAAATACACTAACCAGTCATTTCTACTTCTCCCTCTCAGATTGAGAAAGATCTGTGTTTTGCTTCAGCTGAGTTTGAAGACTTCGTTCTCCAGTTTCTGGACAGGTAGAGACAAATTAACAAGTCAAACCGTCACTTTGTAAAACCTAGTTGTCATCGTCTTGAGTATGAATGTTTCTCTCTCTGTTTGAAGTGCACCGGTCTGCATGGCTGGCTCTGTTGGCCTCCTTTTCACCATAACTCCGTTAATATTTTCATTCCTGACAAGTGTATAAGTGTGGGCCTGTGCTCGTGCAGGTGTTTCGCTTTGATAGACAGCAGCACCCTGGAACAGACGAGAGATGAGATGGAGACAGACACGCAGACTCATCTGGAGAGCCTGGTGGAGCTGGGCCTGTCCTCTACTGTTAGCACCATCCTAACACAATGCTCCACAGAAATATACAAGGTAGGGCATACACTCACAGGCACGTCCTTGACCTAAAGGCCGCGACACTCGCTTTTAAATTCATTAATCTGCTAATCCCAAACTCTAACTTTAACCCGCACTGTAGCCTACTCTGACCCTAATAAAACACTTCTAATACAGACCGCTAACCTTATCAGCTCCTTACTATGAGCACTACATCATCAACAAAGTTGTTATCAAAGTTGGTTCAATTTTGTTCATTTCACTTGAGAGATTTCTGTATTTGGATGTTTGTCTGTGCTTTTCCCATCGGTTTGAGGCTTAGATGGAAAAATATCATGTCACTTGATCTGTGTACCAATCACGATTTAGCAACATTTGAATCAAGTTTTCAAGTGTTATAATTCTTAATCAATTATAACTTTAGATATCACTATTTAATGTTATAGAGAAATACTTTGATACCAGGTTTTCAGGGTCTTTAAAAGTACAAATCCATTCATAATACAGACTTAAACAAAAGGGTAATATTTGTCCAACAAAGTTCACATTAAGTCCATCCAACCTCAATACAAACCCACCACCAAGAAACACAACATACACTGATTCAAGCTAGATAACAAATAAATTGTCGCCATTCATAATTTATGATGCAGCTAAAGGTTTGTTTACATCAGTACAGTAGGTGACCATCGATTTTACAGACGGTTAATTACTTAAAGTGGAAATTGGTATTTGCACTTTGTTGGAAAAATATTTTTCTAACACACTTCCAGAAATTTGGGGAGCTCGCAAGAGACAGATTCCTCCAAAATGCCTCATAAATGTCCACAGCTCCACTTTGTAATGTAGGATTCATGCTAAAAAAACTAATAACTTGTCATCCCCAAGCCGAAAAAACCCTGATGACATCATGAGTCATCCATCAAACTTTGGACAGCCACAGGATATTTTATACAGCCGGCTTTCCAGAATGAGTCGTACACTGACCTTCGTGTGTAAAATCAGTGGAGTGCCCCTTTAATAATGACAAGAAATTACATAGTAGAGTGAAATTGATGTTAGTAAAGTAGTAAAGTACTGGAACTACACAGTATTGATGACAAACGAAAAAGCAATAACCATGTAAATTAGATGTAATGGCATCTTTCTTAAGTACGGGGGAAAAGTTTTAACTCACATGTATCATTTATGTGTCTATTTTAATTGTGTTTACTTATGTCACACTAGCCACATCGTTTGTGTGGCTGCAGCTCACGCTCTGTGCAGCACATGTGCTTCCCCCTGGAATGAAATGTCCTATATAAATATTTGCTTCTTTGCTTGCTTGCTTCAGCTTCAGGGCCCTGGGATTGGGCAGGCTGGCTCTCTGTCGTGACTTACTGGGACACCATCGTTTAGTATTCCCTTCTCTTTTCCTGCTATGACAAGTCAAAATGTCTGCTGTGACATAGGCGTGTTGGATCGACTGTGTTACATTAAAGCAAACAAACAGATTTGAATGAATAGTTACTAGGTTGTAAAAGATATAATGCCCAAATAGATACACAGCAGGGACAGGAAGGTCACTTAATGTGTATAAGAGACTGGATAAACCAAATGTAATAGCTGCAGCTCTTTCTGTGGAACTGGCTTATTTGCTCAATTATGATCAGTTGAGAAACACAAAGAAGCATGTACTTAATCCATAAATCAGATTCTCTCCTGTTATATGTGGAAATTACACACACACACAAAGTAGTACATATGCACTTCTTGATCTTTCCAAACTTTGCCTTTGTGTTAGGTGGCGTTGCAGAAGGTGTATAACTTCGCCACCTCCAACATCTTTGAGACGTGCGTGTCAGGCAGGATGGTGGCTGACATATGCAGAGCTGCAGCAAAGGTACGGTACTGTACTGGACTGTACGTGTGTGGATTTTCACAAAATTAGGAAACACAACACAAGAGAAAGATTTGTGGACCGTCAATGTTTCATATGTTGAAGATTTTGATGTGGTTGCAGGGAAATACAATACAACCTCCACCTGATCTTTCATTGAACGCCTCCACATACATGTCATTCTGTAGTTTCATGCTCTTTTACCTTTTTCTGTTATTGTCTTCACTTTCAGTGTTAGTTTATTTTGCCTAACTTTTGGAGAAATCAGTCCTTACTGGTGTCATTTTCTGCTTGCTTGTGTTTCTGCTTGGGCAACTAAATGTGTGTCTCTGTCTGTTTGCAGTGTCATCCCACTGAGTCTCTCCGTCTGTTCGTCCCTCACTGCTGCAGCGTCATTTTCCACATTACTGACAGTCAGTACCACACTGTGTGTGTAGAACAGTCTAGAGTGTGTGTAGACTGGACTGTAGTGTGTATGCATGACTGTCATTCTGAAAGTATTTGGTCATAAACAACAAATTAGATTTTTGACTTGATGGTGGCTGTAACTGAAAAGTCACCATCAACATTATTACAATTGATCCTCTGGGGACCATGGATGACAACATTTCCTTGGTCCGTCCAATAGATGTTGAGATATTATAGTCTGGACCAGTAAGTAGTTACTTATTACTATTGACAGACTGACATTGCCATCCAGAGAGTCATGACGCTAGCGTGGCTAAAATCTGAAATTACTCCAAAACTGAGCAAAATGAGCTCAGTCTGCCAGGGGAGCAATGCTTTACATTATTCAGCTTCTTTATGTGTACGTGTGTGTGTAGATGAGGAGTTGCAGAGTGAAGATGAGCTGGATAAGGAGCTGTTGTGGAATCTCCAGCTGCTCTCTGAGGTGAGACGAGGATCTATCATGTCCCAAGGGCTTCAGCTCTCTAAAAAATATTAATCCTACTCATTTATTTCATCTAGATTGTGTTTAAAATGTTATCTAATCTCAAAATGACTGGCATATTTACTTGATTCCATTACGCATCAATTTGTTTACTCTATCTCAAATTAAGGTCTCTTCACGTGTTTCTACAACTTCAGAATGAAATGAAACACGTAAAAAGCATGGAACATGGAGAAATCTTTTTTTTACTTGTTTTAAAAAACAAGAAAACAATTGTGAAACATTAAGAAAAATGATGACCAGATGACATTTTTTGCAGCGTGCACCCTGCTCGGTCATAACTATCAAACAGGTTTGTCGTTAACCAGAACATATTGATACCCTTTCTGCTTTGTTTTATTACCCCTGAGAGCTTAATGCGAGTGGGAGCGAGCCAGATGCTGTGATTTACTGGAGAGCCTCAATATTTAAGACACAACTCTCCACTGAATTGCCAATGTGTCTGCGTGTGTGCATGTACTCCTGTGTGTGTGTGTCTGTGTGTTGTTCTTAGGTTACCCGTGTGGATGGCGAACAGCTGTTAAAATACCAAGGGGACCTGGAGCGGATCCTGTGTGTGTGCGTGCGTCTGCGCTGTAAACGGGCGTACACACTCGCCTGCGATCTGCTGGAGCACACACTCCGGTCGCTGTCCCTCATCTATCCCACCGAGTACCGCAGCACCTCTGGAGGCTTTGATGCTGACCTCCCTATACGGGTAAACACACACACTCACACACAAAATCTTCTGCAATACTATATGAACAATGACCACTATTATTATAACACTAAAGTTAAATCCAGGTCCTCGAATAACTACGCTTCAGCTATGGCTTATTTGCTAACCTTCGCAACAGCAAATTGGCTCCTATCATAGCCATCAGAGTATCTAGTCTGTGGCAGGAAACAATGAGGTTGTTTGAAACACAAAATCCCACAAGTACAACCTTTAAAACTGCTCTTTCTCTGAGTTTAATTAAATGGGGCGTTAAAAGTTCTGTAGTTGCAATGCAAGTACCATCTCCAGGAAGAGAATTAGAAAGCATTTAAACATTTTTAATTAAATGGCAACACTGCTTGACCATACACTGCTGATACTGCACTCTCTCTCTCTCTGTCACTGTCTCGCTGTATCTCTGAATTTTGATTTCAAGTTGCTTGCTTTACGTGACAAATGAACTTATGTAAATAAATGTATGTTGCTATGCAGAGAAGGGAAAAGAAGGAAAACGGTGATAGCAACCAAATTCTTCTTACTCTTTGTCTGTGAACATAAACTGTAAATATGCCTTTATTCAGCTTAGACAGTGGTTCCCAACCTGGGGGCGGAACCCCCAAACAGGGTCACAAGAGAAATCTGAGGGGTCGCAATTAGTGATTAAATGAAGAAAATGAAACACTGCATACTTTACCTGTTAAGGCATGTTACAATCCTTCAATCCAAGCACACCGAGAAGGATGAGCTGCTCACAACACTTAACTTGCATTGAGAGGTCACAAGTAGAGATTGTTAAATTTGAATGGGTCACAAGCCAAAAACGTTGGGACCCACTGATCTAAAATTCTCTCCATGCTGCAGAATTATACAGTTCACATAATCCAGTGAGTCTTGTAACAACACTGTTAACATAATAATCAGACTGACAATTCAATTTTGTTTTATTTAATTCATTCAGACTGGCATTGTGTCCATGTTAGCTGACTTCCTATTGGGAAGTGGGTCATTATGTTTTGTTATGCCCTAACCAATCAGTACCGTGTGATGTATCCGTCCCGCTGACATCACTTTCTGTCTGCTGCGTTATTGGTTGCTACGAGCAGTTTTTCACATCTATCACAGAAACATGTTGATTTAAGAGTTGTTATTTCTTTTACGTGGACTCGTGCTAGCTAGGAAGATGTCATCCCCACTCTTAATCCCACCAACTGAGCTCTGATTGGTCAACAGGATAAGGATGCATGCTAAATCATTAATTGTGTAAAAGTAGCAAAGTAGAAGTAAGTCAGCAAATTGCCTCACTTATGTCAGTTACTTGGTTTGCTCACATTAGCCACCATAAGCTACTGGTCAAACTAGACCAAGTGAGGGTGTGGCGGCTAAGCAACCTGCGCGCGTGAGTGTATTAACTTGAGAAAGGGCGCATGTTCTAGCTTATGAGTTGAACTTTTCATTTTTTATAGAACAGATGTGCTAAATTCTCCTTTTTACAAGTTGCGCAATCTCGCTTCAAGGCTGCTAAATGCAAATTCAAAGGTGAATTCTCTCATGCGTGTTTTACTTTGTGGCGGCATGAGACAAACTAAGCCGCTTGCCCTGCAGTATTTCTGTCATCTCCCAGGAGAAACGTTTCTCTCGAATAGCTTTTTCCACACCGTGATGTTTGGTGATGGTTTTGAACATGAGTGCAGCGGGACTGTGTTTCTGTTTTAATGTTGTGGTGGAGGTAATTGCACCTGCATTCCGCTGCTGCTTTCCACAGTTTAAAACACCAGCCTCTTTTCATCTGCAGTTCACGGTCACTGATTCAGTATTTCATTTAGATTAGATTTTCCGTGAATTCCTTTCAGTTTGAGGAGTTTTGCTAGTTGGATTCCTCTGCCAGTCTGTCACCTGACAGTAGATCAGTTTGTTGCATAATTGGTTTTCTTCTGTCCATTGTTGAGTGTCCTTACCCTTTACATGTGTTTTAAATGCTTAAATACAAGTAGATGACTCAGGAGTGTGGTTTTGAAGCAGACTGGTTGTGCTGGTTTGCTTGCCAGTTGTTCCAGTGGAAAAACTGGCAGCATCTCTCTCTCTCTCTCTCTCTCTCTCTCTCTCTCTCTCTCTCTTCAACCTTCTGAGGAAACCTCTCTTTCTCGCAGGACTGGGGCAGAGCTGGAGATGTGGCAGACTTGGGTGTGTGTTGGCACGTGCCTGGTCAGGAGGAGGAGAACTTTGTTTTCCAGCTGTTGTCCCACCTCCTGCACCCTGAGCTGCAGCGAATCAAGGACCACGTCTCTGGAGATCAGCCAATGAGCAGGTGTGCCATCGTTTTCTCCTGACTTTTCCATTTTTAGGCATAATTAGGCACACACACAAACAAAACAATGAAACCCACGGCCTTTCATTACTGATGAATGAGATTTGTCTGCGTCTAAAAATGAAACCCGAATTTCCACATCTGTTTTTAATATCTGTCTTAATGCTCTTGACGAAGCCTAGACCAAGAGTGCTGATGGAGAAAAGTTGAATTTAGCTGCTCAAGAGTGTTGAAACACCATTATAGATGTGCCAAGTGAATTCATAACAAACACAGGCATGCACGGCTTTGCAAGGACTGTAACGTGTGGTCTGATTCACAGGGAGGAGCTGTTGCAGAGTCTTGCTATTGTGCAGCACTGCCTTCTTGGAGCTGGAAGCATGCTGCCCCCTCTGGATGGTCCACACGTATCTGACCTGTGAGTCCTGCAGCTCTACACCAACATATATACACACACAAAAAACATTGTGCAGGCTTGCCACGTTCTGCCCCTTACATTTTGTTTTCGTCTCAGCGTGCCCTCCATGGTAAATCTAGGGGAGATCAAGCTGCATATAGGTGTCGAGTACGGTAAGAGGACACAAGCAATCAGCCACATAGCACACACGCACAAGTAGTCGCTCTCTCAACAGTTTCAGAGGGTGACAGGGCCGCTCATCCTGCATTCTGTGTCCACGTCTGTGTGTCTCCTCCCCTCCAGATGATTCACGGGAGAACTACAGGGAGTCCATCTGTCAAACCATGAAGCTGCTGCTACGTGAGTGAAGATTATAACTCCACAGCACTCCTCACTTTGTTTGCGATGTGAGCGTGATGCACAATTAATCTACAGCCACTTTTTCCAATCCAGATCACATCTTGGAGCACTCGGAGGATGACACAAAGTCACTCTTCCTCATCATTAAGGTGTCCAGCCCTTGTCATGTTTCTATTATTCATGTCCGACCATTCAGACCGCGGTAGGTCTCACAGAGCCCTTTTGTCTGTCTGTCTGACTCCAGATCATCAGTGACCTCATGTTTTTCCGAGGCACTCACAGGAAGGAGTTTGACTCACGCTGGAAAAGCTTCACGCTTCTCAAGAAGTCCATGGATAACAGGGTGAGTTGAAGAAAGTGCAACAAGGCTGCTGATTGCTGTCAGTCTCAATGAGTTGCTTGCAGGGTGATTTAAGTATGTCGCCATTCCTTCTGCAGCTTCATGGGAAAAAGCAGCACATTAGAGCGCTGCTCATTGACCGGGTTTTACTCCAGCACGAGGTTAGTTTGACAGCACACATACACTTTGCGCAGGGCCATGGGTGTAGCTGTAATCACACGCACACAAAATAAAATGCATTCTGACGTTCTCAGTGGGAAAGTGTCTGTTTGAACATTGTATTTCTGTGTGAGCAGATGAGGAAGCTGGTGGTTGAGGGCAGTGAATATAAAGTGGTTCATCAGGAGCTGCTCTGTGATCTGCTGCTTCTTTCTACCAGCACTTACAGCCAGGTAAACCTGACACGACACACAAGAAAGATTTGCAAAAAAAATTAAATCAGAACATTAGCTGGTTCCCATTTACCTGATGGTATTAACATAAATATCTCTGGTGAAGTAGAAATTAATTGGGAATGTATGCATGTGCATCTGTTTATACGTGTGTGTGTGTTTGTGTGTGTGTGTGTGTGTGTGTGTGTGTGTGTGTCCTTACAGGTACGTAGCAGAGCTCAGAATGTACTGATGGCCGCACTGGGAACCTTTAGCTTCTCCTACAGAGACCTGATTCCCAGAATCCTACAGCTGCTCTCACCACAACACACCACTGGCACACAACAGCAGTTTAAGGTACCCCCCCCCACACACACACACACACACACCTACATACACACAGTCCACATGGTGACAAACACAGTTGTCACTCTGGGCTTGCTCATAATGGTCATTGTTCATAGTGCTGGAATGTGAAGGTGGTCCAGGTCTGTGTCTTCAGTGTGTATTTGAGGGCTACGTTGGCCTCCCTGCACCTGTTACCTGTGGCCTTCAGCACTTTACAAGTTTTGCAGTTTGTTTTAGAAGCAGGCAGGCTTTGCCCCTTCCTACATTGTTGCCCTTCTCTCTCCTCACACTCCTGATCTTAGCTGGAAATCTGCTGAACAGATTTTATTGACTCTCCTCAGGGCTAGACTGGAGACAGAGGCTGATAGTGCAGTGTACTGCCAAGGCACCAAAACTCTGGAAAGGTCTTCAATTGGGAATCAGGCGAGCAACATCAGTGTCCTCTTTTAATCTCTCCTAAAGACTACAAATCAGCTTTTAATTAGTATGATGCTTAACTTTAATTTGATTAAACTTAATTTCACCTTTCCAAATTACTTATTTGTTCTTGTAAATTGAATATTTATTGTGTATATTTTGTCTCATCTTGTGAGTATCTGCATTATTTTATGTTGTTCTTATGTCTGTGAAGCACAAACAAATAAGTGCAATATAAATAAAGGTTATTATTGTTATTATACATACTATGAAGCTAACTGCATACCATATTGTTGCAAGAATGCTAAAGCTAAATCTTACAGGTCCCAGGTAAAAAGTCAGCCTCCTCACCAGTTGATGATACATGCAGAAGACACGGAAACCAAGGAGCAGCATTGTTAGGCTAGACTATTTAGCCCTAGTATTACAAGGAAGAATGTGCATAAGATTACACTGATATTCCTTCCTAACATTGCCTGTTTGGTTGCTTTCTGTAGCAAAACATAAATGTGCAAGCCACACAAATATGAGATTTAATCACTTTTTTACAAGAGAAATAGTTTTGAGTAAAATTTGACAGACATGCTTTGCCTAGTTGGGGTTGCTAAGCTGTGATTGGATAATCACTTTTTCAGCGGAAGGTTTAGCAAAACGCCCACTCAGGGGCTTTATACTGACTTGCAGTGAAATGTGAAAGTGAAATATTTCAAGGCCACATTTGTCTGTGAAGGATTCAGCACCGGATTCAGCCACAGCACATGACGTGTTTATACCTCCCTATACAGTATAATCTGTCATGTGTCCTTATCCTGTGTGTGTGTGTGTGTGTGTTGCTCAGGGTGCACTGTACTGTCTGCTGGGTGTGCACAGTGGTGTTTGTCTGGCCAGTGTGAGAGACTGGGACTGCATCGGGGAGGTGTGGCCCGCTCTAGTCCGCTGTGGCCTGTCGCTCTCCATGACCCTGGAGGAGCCCTCCATTGGTCGACTGTTTGACGACATCACTGACAGGATCCAACGCCAGCACGACACCATAGGGATCTATTTTACTGTGAGCAACGTTGATAAACAGTCAATACGTTACCCTCATCTGATTTTTTATTTTTTTTAACTGCGTATCACTCCCCTTTGTACTCATTCCACTTTTAGGTATCTGAAAGATGCGTAGAGATAGCCAACCACATCGCTCAGTCTCAAACTCCCACACCTTGTGTAGAGGCACCGTCTGTAGAGGAACTGAAAGAGGGGCTTCAACGTCAGCAAATCAGAAACGTGGTTGCTGCAAGGTATGAATATAAACTGGAGTTGGCATTATTTGTTCATTCACTTAGTTTTAATGCCGCCTTAGTTTTTCTCAAGGTTACAGAAGAGCTAGAGCTCCATCTTAGCATGCATTATTAGTTTTACTATTAAAAGGCTGCATTTATTATTACCATTAGATAGTAGATGTAGTAGCAGGAGTAGTACTACTAATTAACGCTACTTTTTCTTTTGTACAGGAAATATGAGAAGCTGGTCAATGATCTCTTGGACTGCCTTGAAGACAGAGACCTGTAGGTTTTCACTCCACCTGTATATGTGCTATGTGTATGCACTTGCTATGGAAATGTTGGGAAAATGTGAGAATACACTAGAGTTGTGGTTGAAAATAGAATATATGTGCTGGAACATATATAGTTTCTAGAGCAGAGACTCACTGCAAACGTTTAGTGAAAAGACACTGCATTGCAACACAGTTTTCCTTGTTTTCTTATTGCCAACGAGACTTGTTTGCATGTGTGTCTGCTTGTGTTTCAGGCCCTGGAAGTTTGAGCACATGGCCACAGACTTGTTAAGTCTCCAGCTGAGAGAAGATCACCCGCTGCCCCCCGACGCTGTCCTATACTTCACACAGAGCCTCAAACATGACTCCATCAGCATACGAAAGGTCTGCAGCTGTGTGTGTGTGTGCGTGTGTGTGTGTGTGTGTGTAGAGAAAAGGTTTAAACAGTTTAAGTATCTGATGCTCCACTGGGTGAACGGAGAGTTGGTGGCTCAAAGCTTTTTTGGCGGTTCAACGCATGTAACAAGCCTCATGCACGCGGATGTCCTGTGGACTCACATGCTAGAACATCACCAAAGCATACATATTTAAATGCAGTTCAAACATTGAGATTATGTGATTGAGCCACGAACTTACGTGTCTCCATTTCATTCTACAAACTAACTGTATACAGTGCGTACTATATACTAATCTTCATAGTATACTTTCATTGCAGTTAGCATAAAACAAGTCAACATACTTTGCTGTTTTCAGCTAACAGGAAACAATAGGTGCGCCCTTGGATGCCAGTCAAACTGTGAATTTAGATTGTCATTTCCAATTATACTTCCAAAAGAGAAAGCAAAATGTCTTAAAGATTTAATTCTTATTATTCAATTGAGGATTGTTTTTTCAAGCTGTCACCACCACCTGCATTTTATTTACATGTTTTCCCCAGCTGTGAGTAGAGCCTCCATTTCCTTTATGCATTGCATTGTGGGACAATAGTGTCCATCAACAGCAGACTCAGCAATCAATTGTTGTTTAGTGTGAGGACAAACTAGACTGCTTAGGATTTAGTGTGTGCTGTAATATTGATTTCAGTTCAAGTTTACTGTCAGTCATCCATACACAAGTATACGTTCGATCAAAATGTCGTTTCTCTCTGGGGTCAGGGTGCAAAATAAAAGCATAACGTTGACAGCACAACAATACAGGCAAAATAACTGACTAACAAATATGCAAGGTTACAAACAGTACAATTATAAGTAGCAGCCTATGTTAAAAAAAAAAGCAGCAATGCCACAGAATAACATCAAACTGAGACTAATCAGTGCATATTCCAGGCCACTATAATGAGTTGGACCAGTACAGACAGGGCTCTGTACTGGTCCTGGAGCAGCTGCGGTGTTCATGCATGGCTCCACCTTACCACTGTATAATCGTTCTCTCCCGCAGGTGGCGATCTCAGCAATGGCTGGTATCCTGAAACAGCTAAAACGACCAAGAAAGAAAGTGGCGGTGAAGCCATCAGATATCAGTGAGTGTGAGCACACAAACACAAAATAACAATCATGTACCGTGTACAACGCTTGTATTTAGTTCTTGTAGGAAAATTAAGTCTCTCAATCCAGCTACTGATGCACTATCAGGTACAATTTCAGCGTTAGCAGTCCTAATTTTAATTAAATAATGCATCATGATGTACAGAATAACTGTGTGGTAATTTCCCACTGAGTAAGCAATTAGACCGGAATATACAGTAAATCTACATTTGTTTTCTATTAAACTATAAATCGATTGAATTAAGAATATTTTTCCTACCGATTTCTTTTGCATAGAAACAGGGCAACCTTCCAGTATTTTAGACTCAGGCCATGCTTATATGTGTGTGTTCACATGTGTGTTTAGGTGGTATAGAGGATCCAGAGGGTGTGTGTGCAGGGGATCGTCAGGGGAATCACTGGCTGCAGTATGACAGCAACAACCTACCTCTAAGTCAGGAACAGTGGGATTCTCAGCACTATGTGGAGAAAACACACTGGGGCTACTACTCGTGGCCACGGTAAAGAGAACGACTGAAGGCTGATTAACTGCTTGGCTGAATGGAGCTAAATAGCTGATTGACTTAACAGCCTAGATGATTTGATGCTTGCCTTTGTGGCTTTGTGGCTAACTTTATGTTTGGCTAACTGCTGGATGACTGATCTCGGTGGCTGAATAACTAGCAGGATGCTGAACCGACTTCCTGTCATGGCCTGGCCTAGATAAGGCTGACTGAGCAACTTGCTGCATGGCCTAGATAGAAGAATTGATGTATAGTTGGAGGGCTGGCTTGGGGTGCGGACGGCTTGCTGACTAACTGACTTTTTAATCGTTCATTTATCCTTGCTGCTTATTTAAGACAGTATGTGTCCATCCACATTTTCGTCTGTTTGTTGTCATCTATAAATCACAGCAGCCTCTTCTTTGTCCCCCGTTTCTCTCAGAGAAATGATGATCCATGCAGCTTCTGAGAGGCCAGCAGATGACCTATCGTATGAAGAGATGAGTGAGGTGCGTGCTCACACTGTACCGCACACAAAAACTCACTGATGCCTCAGTATTACTGTTATTACATTTGGTGTCTGTTTGTGTGTCACGCAGGGTGAAAAGATCATCTTTGAATATTTCTCGGACCCAGAGTTTATTGACCAGCTCGTAGGGTTTCTCTCTCTGGAGGATCGGAAAGGAAAAGACAGCTTCAACCCCCGACGCTTCTGCCTCTTCAAGGTGCAATTTAAACTCTCGGCCTCAATCGATCTGGCAAAGCTTTTTTTACAAAGAAGTGACACAGCATACCACCGCGAGCCAAGGCTGAAATGAACTACGTAGAGCTGTAATTTATGTCATCAACTGCTGTGATTCATTGTTCTCCGATGGACAGCTGACAGTTTACTTGTGTCAAGCGAATGACTGTAATCCATCTTTCTTTGGTTTAAAAAAAAAAAAAAGGTCTTGGTTCCTTCACATCGACCGAACCCTCATGCTCACGTTTGATTGACAGGGGCTGTTTTGTAACTATGGTGACGTGTTCCTGCCGTTACTATGGCCTCACCTAGACCAGCTCGCCAGCGACCCCCATGAGAGCTCCCAGCGCTGTGTGTGTGAGATTACTGCAGGACTAATCAGAGGCAGCAAACTCTGGAGTTTCAGTAAGGTACTGAACACACACACACACACACTGACAAATATACACACTGCACTAGTTTTTGATAAGAAAAGTCAATATTAATAAAAACCTTTCATTATTGTGTGTGTGTGTGTGTGTGTGTGCGCTCAGGTGGACAGGCTATGGAAGCTTTTGTGCCCTTTGATCAGGACAGCATTAACCAACATCACAGTGGAAACCTACACAGACTGGGGCACCTGCATCGCTACTGCCTGTGTGAGTTGCTCACACGCATACAAATACCACATACGCAACGTAGCTTACGGCTCAGGATATTGGGAATTTCAAAAAAATATTTTCCATATAAAAAATGTTGAAGATCAGCTTTTTTTTTTTTTTTTTTTCAAAATCAATAAAACAAACATTCAGGTGAAAATTGGATTTTTTAAAACACCATTTGCAGCACAAACAACTCTTACATTTCTTTGTTATTTTTATTTCACTGGCATGGCTCTAGGGACGGCATCGTCTGTCTGTCGGTCCACCACTGTGGTCCAGACTGAAATATGAAACAACTATTGATATGATTGCCATGACATGTGCAGTTATTTATGGTTGGATGATGAATCCTAATGACTTTGGCGATCCCTGACTTTTCGTCTATCACCGCCATGAGGTTGACATTTGTAGTTTTGTTTTGATTGAAATATCTCGACAGCTATTGGATGGATCGTCAAATTGTCCCACTCAAGATAAATTGTAATAACTTTGTTGATGCCGTCACTAATCCTCCAGCACCATCATCAGGTTAACATTTATATTTGTCCAATATTTAGCTTCATAATCAAATGCCTGCAAAGCAAATGACATTCCCATTAACCTCAGCTGTACTTTGTGGTTAGCAAATGTTAGCGCGCTAATCTTGGTAACAAAGGTCAGCCTTACACTTGCTAAACCTCAGCAAATCAGGATTGTCATTATGGTCATCTTGCCATGCTAGCGTTAGCATTTAGCTCAAAGCATTGCTGTGTCTAAATGCAGCAGCACAGAGCCGCTAGTCTTGTTATTCAACAACAAATGCATTTTTTACCCATTTGACTTTTCAATATTTTTGAAAACTGTACTCTTCACACTAGGACAATGTTTACTGTAGACTATTATTGTCTGCATCTTATTGCAGCAGGAAACATAACGTTTGGATCGATGAGGGCATAAAATTTGGTTTAAATGCAGTTTAGACTGATTTGCTCCTTTTTAAAAAAACATACAGTACCTACGCCGTCCTCCTTTAGTTGTACTGCTGACTTAGTGTACTGATAGGAAATCAATGTGTCGCTTTTGTGTAGGAGATAGGTAAATTGTTCACAAAATGATATAATCCAAAAGCTACCTACAGTTCTAAACCAGGGACTACTGTCTCTGTTTCTATTGGGAGAAAAAGCATGGGAATATGTGGATACAGGACCTCTGTGGATGTTTACATGATTCCCACCTGAAATAATAGTTCCAAAAATAAGCCTATTTTGTACTGGCTGATGTCCAATAGGAGGGCCGGGACCCCAGGAAACTGCACTGGCTGTTTGAGCTGCTGATGGAGAGCCCGCTCAGTGGGGAGGGCGGCTCATTCAGGGACGCCAGGTATGTCTGTGTGTGTGTGTGTCCATGTGCTATACTATATGCAGAGCATGTGTTTATGTCATCTACATTATTTCAGAGGTTTCTGGTTTCAGGCTGCAGTAGTAACCTGAGCTGACGTATGCTGAGCTGACGTGCCGCAATAACACGACACCCCCTCCCCCCCACTCCTTAATCCCTCCCTCTCTTTGTCTCTGTCAGTTTGCTGTATGTGCTTCAGGGAGGTCTGGCCCAGCAGCAGTGGAGAGTTTCTGAGCTGCTGCACAGGCTGCTGGCTTACCTGGAGCCCAAACTCACCCAGGTGTATAAGAATGTCAGAGAGCGCATTGGAAGGTACCAAATTAACTTGGCGTTATCTCTTCTGGGTTGCATAATCATGGTTAATAGGTTAATCTAATTAATTTGTAATTGTGTACACTGTTAGGGCGGTTCAATTCTAAGCCTGTTTATCTCCATGTCTGTCCCAACTGCTCCTATTCTGCATTTGTGACTCTTTTCCTTTTCTTTGTTTATTTTCCATTCTGCTTGCCCTCCATCTTTCCTCTCCTCTCACATCCCCGCCGTCCCCCTCTCTCTCCAGTGTCCTGACCTATATCTTTATGATAGACGTGGCCCTGCCCCACACCCGGCCCACCTCTTCGCCCCACGTGGCAGAGTTTGTCACTCGGGCCCTAGAGCGGCTCAAGCCCCTCACGTCGGAGCCGGAGATCCACAACCACGTCCACGATGAGAACACCCAGGAGACGGACGAGCGCACCCAGGCTGTCAAACTGCTCAAGACGGGTCAGAATGTGGATGCAAGCATGTAAACTGTGTGGTGGATGGACATGGTGTGGTGTAGTGTAGTGCAGGAATAGACATATACAGCTCTGGAGAAAAATTACGAGACCACTCCAAATTTTACCTCCATTTTACTCAAACACATACCTATAAATAGTAAAACCAGAGAACTGATCATTTTGCAGTGGTCTCTTAATTTTTTCCAGAGCTGTATATATATATATATATATATATATATATATATACACACACACACACACCAGTACAGCTTGTTCTCTTGATGAAATAGACACACTGAAGCCAAATGAAACATCTAAAGGCTGTGAACCCTTATTGATTTCACCTTTTAAATCTACTTTAAAAGCTAGCGAGGTGCAGATGAATGGCAATTTTGAGGGTGTGTGTTATGGAAAGGAGTCTAACTCAATATTTGGGAGGTTGTCTCTAATATTAACGTTTTACAGGCCACATAGTGCAGTGATTTGTACCAGATTTTGTTATTGATTTTGCTTTCCTCTTAGTTACAAGATAGTCTCCAATAGCAGTTGAATTAATGAAGTTCACGTTGGCTTTCAGCAGTCTTTCGCATGTATTATTTTTCATTAAAGGGTCGGTTCCAACCAAATGACAAAATCAGGTTTGTTTTTTGTTTTTTATTACATTTCAACAGCAATGTCTCTTTCCAATAAGAGGTGGCAGCAGGAATGTCAGACATGGATATTTTAAAGCCTGGGCGCATTAAAATCAAAAAAATCTGCGTGGCTGAAAAGCACTAGAGGAACTGTGAGCAAGGCTCTAGCTACTATTGAGAACACAAATTGGTGGTTTTAGTAACCTGCTGGGAAGTAAAAAGCTACCATAATACATTTAGATATTACTACTTTTAACTTAACAAAAACGAAAGTATTAAATATTTTCCCACCTGTTTTTTTCGGTGGCAGTGGGGAGAAGACTTTAAAACAGTGTGTACGCCTTCAAAAGTTATTTGCTAAGTTTATTTGGCTCGAGGTCAAGCAGTAAATGTGTTTCTTAAGGATAGAAACTGCATTTTAGATCGATATTTCTTATCTTGTTTTTTTTAGCACCTGCTTCTGTTATTCATGTTGGTATACCTGTTTACCAAAGACTGAATTTAGACCTCATTTCTTGTCTTAACATTTGCGCATTATTGCTCTTTCAGTTTCTGTTGCTACTCTATTCCCCATTATTCAGATAAATATGTGGTTATGAAATTATCCAAATCATTAGATACTAAATCATGATAGATTGTGTTGTAGCAGAGCAATTCAGTAAGGTCGCGGCACCAAGTCTGTTGTTTTTATTATTTGGCAGCAACCCAAAATCTCCTGTGTGTGTGTGTGTGTGTGTGTGTGTGTGTGTGTGTGTGTGTGTGTGTGTGTGTGTGCCATTTGCAGTCTTGAAATGGTTGATGGCGAGTGCAGGGCGAACCTTTACCACTCCTGTTCAGCAGCAACTACAGCTCCTGCCTCTCCTCTTCAAGGTAACAACAAACACACACACACACACACACACACACACACACAGGTCCCAGCGCAGCATTATTACCCACTCAATCTTACTTGCCCATTAAACTCAATTTCTCTCTTCATTTACTCAAAATGGTGCGTAGCCCTGTGTCTTCCTACCTCCCTCCATCTCTCTCCCTCTCTGTTTCTCTCTCCCTGCAGATTGCCCCGGTGGAGATTGATGAGAGCTATGATGAGATGAAACAGGATGCGCGCACGTGTCTCTCTCTCATGTCCCAGGGCCTGCTGTATCCTGAACACATCCCTCTGGTTCTGGCAGCGCTGGAAGAGGTACTATGCACACACTCATACACACACTGCCCCACCTGCCTGCTGTCAGTGTTCCGAATCTAATGCTGCCCAAGTTGTTGTTAGACTAAAAACAACCTGTGCTATTTTAATTTGCTTACTTTGCGATGCTTACAGTATTTCTGCTGTGAGGTGTGAATGTGAGTGGCACCCCTGTGGAGACATTTCTGTTCTCGTATGCTCTTAGAATATCCAACCATCGTGTCTACAGTTTCATATTTCATCGTTGATGGGGTGAGAAAGCTTTGCAACAACAATTTTTGGTTTCACCTTGACACCAACAGCCTACGTTTTTTATCTTGTGGGAACAAGATCTCAAGTTAGAGTAGGTTTTATTTTATTCCCTCTCATAGAGCGTTATGACATCAATACCACTTTCACACTGTATCTGTATGGTAAATATTGACCTAAAGCCAGCAGATGGTTAGCTTAGCTTAGCATTAAGAGTGGAAGCAGAGGGAAACAGCTAGTTTCTAAGGGTAAAATAATTTGTCTAACTTTATAACCAAATACTTGCAAAACTTATATAATTCCTATCATCCTCAGCTGCTGCTGTTTAGTGCTAATTAGCTAATGTTAGCATCCTAACAAGCTAAACTAGATGGTGGACACTGTACACATTACACCTGTTTAAAATTAGCATGTTACTGTGCATGGTTTGTTAGCATAACCACCACTGCTAAGTACAGCCTCAGAGAGCTGCTAGCATGACTGTAGACTCTTAGTCTTGGCTAGCTGCTTAGCCCTTTTTTCAGTCTTTATGCTAAGCTAAGCTAACTGTCTCTGCTGGCTGTAGCTTCATATTTACCATACAGATATGAGGTACCAATCTTCCCATCTAACTCTCATGAGTCTCGTGAGCATGAAAGTGAAAAGGTGTATTTCCCAAAATGTTTTTTACTTTACTACACCTTCCCCAGATGTAGGTGTACTATAACTGCTCATGGATGAAGTCAGTGATGGGCTCTGTAGCCTATAAACCCCAAACCACCGCTTTCTCTCTCCCCTCTCTCTAGATGGCAGGCAGCAGGTCGTGGCATGCACGCTTCTCAGTACTGACCTACCTCCAAATCATGGTTTTCTACAACTTGTTTACCCTGCTCAGTGTGCCTGCGGAGGTGCTCTGCATCCGAAAGCTGGTGATGCAGCTGCTGCAGGATGAACAGCTTGAGGTGATGTATGCACAAAATGGGATGTTGATGGAGCGCTACAGTATGGCCGTCTTTGTAGCTGGTTGTAATTTAAGTGATCTAAAAATAACATCATAAATCAATCTATTGCCCAAAATATAATTTGAAACAGCATATTTATTTTGGCTGTTAATCTTGACTAACTGCTGTTATGTTCATTAATTATTCATGTCTATTTATTGATGTAATAAAATCAACTTTACTACTGGTGCACACAATATAATCTCTTCTATTACTGAGTCATCTTTTGAACAATCCCTGTCTCGCCTGACTCCGTGCTTTAACCTGTCTCTTTCCATTGATCTGGATGTGCCGGCGAAAATTAATAATCACTGGGCTTCACCCAGGTTCTCTAACTTACAAAAACAGTTGCTTCTCTTAATATTCTCTTAATATTTTGTGAACGGTGTCAGTGGACAGCTGGTGAACGTGCTGTCTTCGTATCATTGTCTATTTCAATGCATCAACCGTCAGTCAGTGCTTATTCATAATTTATGCAAAGTGATGCAGGAAGGTGGTGATGCTCTGCAAGTGAATTTTACCTCAGTTCAACTCAGCATCTATTCCTCCTCCTCCTCCTCCTCCGCTCATCTCTGTCCTGTGTGCCTCGCTTTTCCCCAATCTCCTTGCACTCGCCTCTTTTAATAAATTGTGTATGCGTTACTCGCCCTAAAACTGCCTCGTGCTCTCCGCCGCATCCTTTATTTGTCGGTTCTGATCTTCTCTCTCTCTTTTTAAAATTCTAACTCTTTCTCTCTCCTTGCTACCCCTCCCTCCCTCCCCCTTTCCTCCTCCTCTCTGTAGGTGAGGGACATTGCAGGCACCACCCTCAGTGGTTTACTGCAGTGCCAGTTCTTCCCTCTGGACTCCAGTCTGCAGACACAGCTCCAGACGCTGAGTCAGACTCACCTCCCCAAGGCCAGAGGAGAGCTGGCCTCCACAGGTACACACACACACACACACACACATTTATGTGCATGTCACAGTCATACAGTGAGGCAATCACAGTAATACTTGCCCTATTACCCTTTCTTATCCCAGGGGAATTGTGAACCTTGAAGTTCTAAGGCACATTTTAACTCTCCATTTGTGTGTGTGTGTGTGTGTGTGTGTGTGTGTGCAGACTTAGCGCGGCGCCATGCTGGAGTGCTCGGCCTCAGTGCGTGCATCTTATCGAGCCCATACGATGTTCCAGACTGGATGCCTCAGATACTGATGGACCTGAGTGACCATCTCAACGACCCACAGCCTATAGAGGTCCGCGCACACACACACACACTAATACACGCACACACTTGCATACAAATATCTAGCTCAACACAGTGTGAGCTGAAAGAATACAATTTCATTGTCCAATTGAGGAGAAAATTGTGTCTTTGGCCTTTCTTCAGGCATGAAGACGACATACAATATAATCCGTAGTGCAGAGTTTGAATAATACATTACAGTGATGGGGAGCCAATGATGATGATAATTTAGTGCTTCTCCAGTTGCAAAGTGAAAGAGATGAGAAAGAAAATATAATGGAATACATTAGAAAACATATATTTGCGAGTAGATGAATTACCCAGCCTGTTACAAAAGCTGCTAAAAAGAATAATTGTAGAAATTCTATATGAAATTGGAAGAAGTAGCAGATTTTGTGCAGAATAATAAGGGATACAATATCTTGTTTTTTGCAGGCAGACTAACTAATCTGTAGTCAAAATCATTTTCGGGTTGTCAGGCTTGAGGCACCTCCTTCCTTCCTTCAAATATAATCTAATCATTTAGTTTGAAGGCCACGATGTAAAATGAATGTTCTCGATGTTTAAGTCATGAATACATCCTTGGTTATCACCAGATGGTGATCACCAGTTTAATTCCCTGTTTTTGCGTCCTTGTTGAACCACTTTTCACTCTGAACTTGTTTCACTTTAAATTATTTCTACGTTGCGCATTTAAATTGTTATATGTGTAATTTTATATATCAATAAATGATTATTACCTCATTGGTTTTTAATTCATGTAAACAAATGAGACCATTGGTGGACGGAATGTCAGCTGCTGCTGCTGCATTGCGTGTCATAGCTCTAAACAGGAACGGTTTTCTTTGCAAGTCACATTGATCCTTGTTCCACTTCCACTGTTAAACCTGAGGGCTGCGCTCATCGTCAGAATACATAGTGGCTGTTATCAAAGGCTGTTATCGGCTCTTAACGTTTTTTTTTGCCCCTCAAAACAAATGAAGCAACAGAAATAACTATCAACGTCCCCTTTATTGCAGGAGTTTACTGCAGAGTTTAATGGAAATGGCCTAATTTTGAGACACAATCACACCACTTTAAAATGTACATGTTCACTCCAATGATGGAACAATATAGTTGTGCATGAGCAAAAGGGCGCTACTCAATCTTTGATGCTGTATATGCAAATACTTATGTATGTCCCTGAATCATGTTACATCTCACTTATCGAAAAGCCAAAGGTGAAGTTAAACTGCTAACTGGCTACTACGGTGATATTACATTATTTGATATTATTGGGTCATTATTAATGATGCTTTAATGTGTAAGGGGCATTTTACTTAATATAGAAAGTAACTAGTAACTACTGTTACTTCTAAAGTGCAATTTTTCCCTCTGACATGCCTCAGTAATACTTAAGTAGAGAACAGGCATCTAAAAATTGTACTTAAACACAGCACTTGAGTAAATGTAGTTAGTTCCACCACTGCTTTTCTGTAGTTTTATTTTAACAATATGTGAGCAGCATTCTGGCTCATATCAATTTGTGGTGTCTTGTAAGCCTATGCCTTATAATTAAATTTTTCCATGGTGTCGGTAGTAATGATTATGTTTTCTGCCGAAAGATGACAGTGAAGAAGACCCTGTCGGAGTTCAGGCGTACCCACCACGATAACTGGCAGGAACATCGGCAGTGCTTCACTGACGACCAGCTGCTCGTGCTCACAAACCTGCTGGTGTCGCCCTGTTACTACGCCTAGACAGACACCTGCCCAGCCCTGCCTCAGGAGCCTCACGTGCCAATGCTGGCCTTCAGTAAACCCCGTGGGAAAACAGTCCTGGGCAAAACGGTTTCAAATAGTATTTAACTTACTTGGTGTTGATTTTGTCTCGCCAAGCAGCTCGACGGGCCCAAAGGTGGCTAAAGAGAAATAACCTGGTGCGTTATTTTCAGGTGTATATTCAGTCACTGATTTGTTCACATCTGCCAGAAAACTCTGTATCTTTCAGATCACTATTATTAATTTATTTCAATCTTTATTTTACAAAGATATTAAAATAAGTGTAAAAACTGTCCACTTGTGTGTATGACATAAAAATGTATAATTAATATTAAATGACATTATTAGCACTAAATACTACAAACTCTAATGGTATTTCTCGTTATAATGGTATCCAACACATCTCTAATACTGTATATTTAATATTGATGTAAATGATATAATTGATATATATGTATATACACCTGTAAGTAATAAAATTTATAACATGCTGTAACATCATTCTATCATATTCCTATACAGCCCACTGTGTTGTATGATGTACAATAGCTCAACACTGAGAATTTACTGCTAAATAAATTCACTGCATTATTGTAAAGAGGTGTATTTTATTTTAGTGAGGAAACATGAGTGTGGTGTGCTGTGTTTGCAAGGGTTGACTGATCGTGTAAAATACCTGCAGTTTATCTGCGTCCATCCTTATCACATAGCTGTTCACAGCAGATTACGTTCTGCGCAGACAGAGCTGCAATGTAGATGAGATGTCTCTTTCAGCACGGAGAGTTTCTCGCCTTGCGAATAACATGTTATGTTGCTAATACAGACCACATCCGATAAACACTGGAAACTGGTTGCAACGGTGTGTGCTTAAGACAGGATCACAGATAGAGCTGTCACTACCTTTATTCGACATGGTGATCTTATCTGATGCATTGCTGTCGACTTTGATATGTTCGCTGTGCTGAGACGTGTGTTGGCAGAATGAGGAGAAGAAGCATAGCTGGCAAGTGCAGTGTGCAACAAACAAGGTGTACTGGTGTGGCTGTACACTGTGACAGCGTGATTACAGTAGTTTGATGATGACAATTGAAATTTGGTTTGAATGGAGGGTGTTGTTGCCAGTTTGATGTGTTATGTCACGTGTGGTAAGCTGTGTGTGTTACATCACGTACACACCTGAGGGCACAGGCAGGTAATCAATCAATCAATCACTGCCTTGATAGGGGAGTCACAGGTGAACAGTAGTAGGGAATTAGGAATGGAGGAAGCAACACCGTTTTTCAACAACACAGTGCGTATTTGTCTGTTTTCGGGTTTTGATTCCGTGTTAGCGTTTTGTTTGTCACATATTACGAGCTCGATTTTTACGTTCTCATTCAGTGTACCCGGCCTTCTGGAAATGTTTTCCAGAGCATGTAAATAAACGATCATCCTTTGCACTAACCCGCATTGGAAAGGACTTCAATTTCCCTCAAGTGGCACTCTTTTGTTTTTTCGATTGCCACTACATGTTGCTGAAAATCTTTGCTTCAATGGATGGATCACGTTGATTTGCAACAAGGAAGGACAGCGCTTTGCTCAATTCACTCTGTTCCAGAGGAACCCACTTAAGTGAAAGTGTGGACTAAAGCATAGAAGAATCACGGTAAGATTACTTCAGAATTGTCACACGCTGTGAGGAAGAGATTGGCCTTCTCACTAACAGGATACAGGTAGATCCTACTGCAAAACTAAATTCAGAATTTGGCAGCATTGCTAAATCAATATTAAAATGAGCGCTCCTGTCAATCATGTGGAAAGAAAGAAGAGCTTGGTGAAAATCTGGTTAAACTCAGGGTTAAAGGATTGGAAGCAAAAATACTATCGCATCAAAAGGAAAAGAATCAAAGGGTGAAGAAACTATAAACTAACAAAGGAAGCTGAGCAACTGATGCTTTCAAACTAAAATTTATCTGAGGAGCAGACACAGTATGAAATGTTTCCAAAACTGAGTGTGGAAACAACTGAGTTGCATGAATCATTAAAACCCATTATTACCAAAACAGCAACAAAGAAATAATAAAAAAAACAATGGAAGAGTGGTTGCTTAATACCAGGGAGAATACAAACACGATGATGATGACGGTGATGATAACATAACTGCTCTCCTTGTTATAACAGCTGGAGGCTCAGGAGGAGAAAATCACACAAAACGACTTGAACTGCAAAGTCAAAAATTGCTGCTCACACAGCTAAAGTTACTATGCTTAAGTACAGAGGTTCTGATGTACAGAGCTCCAGAGCTCATTCAGATGGAATTAATTCATATGTGGAAAGTTCAAAATGCATGTTGTCTCCGAGACCCTCTGCTATGGAATTTGTTCCACGAGTTCAAAGCATCAGCTCAAGCTTCCACCAACAGGAGGCAGCAAAGCTGAAAGGCCAATGGTGGCAGGGCCTAAAGAAACCATTTTGCAAGGAGTTGAACCGAAAGCTCATGCTCTTAATCCCAAACCAATCATGTCTCAAGGATTCCAGCAAACACATCATGCCACACATCACAGACAGGAACCTGCCACACACTTAACACAGGGCACCAATCGGTGTGCTGTTTTAATGGAAACCAGTATGGACCAAGATAATCTTCTTACCATCATGCAAAGACAAAACAACATAATGGCTCTACTAGTGCAGCAGCAGTCTTCATATCATTACCCCCCAAGGGAAATACCAAGTTTTGATGGAGACACTCTTAGCACATTACATTCATCAGAGCATTCGAGCTTGGAGTGGAAGGAAAGGCTGCTGGCAGTGCAGACTGCGACATTTTCGAGCAGTACACCACTGGACAACCTAGAGAGCTGTCCAAAAGCTGTCAACACATACCACCTGACATGGGATATCATTGTGCAAGAGCAGTTTTACACGAAGGCTTTGGAAATGAACAAATAATAGCCACTTCATACGTGGAGAAAGCTCTCGAAAGGTCAAGGACAAGGCCTTGCAAGCCTTCGCCCTGTTCCTACATGTCTTCTGTAATGTCATGGAGGACATTAGTTACATGTCGGAGATGAATATGCCATCTAACAAGCGTGCTATAATCTTGAAATTACCATATAAACAGAGGGGAAAATGGAGAAACACTGCTTATAAGCTGCAGGAGAAGCACCATCATCAAGCAGGTTTCACTGATATTGTCAATTTCATTGAGAGACAAGTGCCTATTGCATCAAATCCAATATCTGGAAACATTCAGGACATCTCTATCTCACCACCAAAACCTAAAGGTGGAAATAAAGTCTCACAGATTCGTGTCAAGGCAAAAGGAAGCAATTTCACTACCAAAATGCAAAAGGAGAAAAGCTCACCTGATAAGCCAACAAATGTATCTTATCTGCTTTGTGAAGAGGGTCACAGATTGGAGTTGTGCCCCGAAAATGAAGGAGATGTTGCACCAAGAGAAGCCTGACTTGCTGAAGGAGAAAGGTGCTTGTTTGGGGTGTTTGTCTGTTGGACACATGAGCGGCGTCTGTTTTGCAAGTTGTGTAACATAAAACATCAGACCATCCTCCACATCCGTTCAAAGGAGAAGGAAATCTAAAAATTGAACAATACATTCATTGTCTCCGTGATGTCACCAATAGAGGCTATGCAGAGCAGTTGCCAGAACACCAACCGGAAGGAAAAGGAGGAAATGTCTGGTGCATCCCGCATCGTGGCGTGCACCATCCTAAAAAAGGAACACCGAGAGTGGTATTCGACTGCGGAGCAAGCTTCAAAGTGATGTTGCGCAACCGTCAGCTCCTCCAGGGACCTGACTTGACAAATTCTTTGCTACGAGGTTTCATCTAGAAGCCATAGAAGCCATAGCAGTGACGGCTGATACACAAGCAATGTATCATCAAGTCAAAGTGGCAAAACAGGATGTGGACTTTCTTTGCTTCCTGCGTTGGCAAAATGGTGAACTGACACAACATCTCACTGAATACAGAGTGACCATTCACTTGCAAGCAGAAGCCATGGCCTTGGTGAGAGACCTGACAGCTGTATTCCAATTGGGAGGGTTTCAGCTGGCAAAATGGATCAGCAACAGCAGGCCAGTGTTGGTATCCACTGATGTGGAAAAAAAGAGCCAAGAAAGAGACGTATGTTGGCAGAATGAGGGAAAAGAAGCATAGCTGGTAAGTGCAGTCTGGAATAAATAAGGTGTACTTGTGTGGCTGTATGCTGCGACAGCGTGATTACAGTAGCTTGATGACGGCAAGTGAAATTTGGTTTTCACGTGAAGAAGAGAGATGGAGGGTGTTGTTGCCAGTTTGATGTGTTATGTCATGTCATGTGTGGTAAGCTGTGTGTGTGTGTTACATCACGTGCACACCTGAGGGCGCAGGCAGGCAATCAATCAATCAATCAATCATTATCTACATAGGGGAGTCACAGGTGAACAATAGGAAGGAATTAGGAATGGACGAAGCAACAGTTTTTCAACCGCGCAGGTGTATGTCTGTTTTCGGTTTTTGATTCACCGTTAGCGTTGTTTGTCATATATCACGAGCTCGGCTTCTACATTTTCATTCAGTGCACCCTCCTTGTGGAAATGTTTTCCAGAACGTGTAAATAAATGACCAAACACAGTTGGCAGACATCATCGATTGCATCAACACGTGTTGGAAAGGACTTCAAATTCCCTCAAGTGGCATTTTTGTGTTGTTTGATTGCCACTTCTGTAGCAGCATTTACCAAAGCGGGACTGTCCGGATAGGTAAATGGTAAATTAGCAATCAAACAAAAAAAAAGTGTTCATCATTCACGCAATACAACTGAGCGTTGCTTTTATTTTGAAGGCGTCTGCCATTTTTTCAAATGTCCGTCCGTCCGTCCGTCCATGCTTGTGGGCGTGGCCTGCCACCGTTTCCGCCTTCACCGTGTTTTGGTGAACAGCTGTTCAGAAGAGACGCGAGTCAGCTGTTGGCCCCCAGATATATCAGCTCACGTAAAAAAAAAAAAAGATTGATACAGAATGTAGTTTCCCACAAAATCGCTAAGAACAGCAAGTTAAACCTCAGACATTCAGACTTCAGTTCAACACAGACCGGATTTCTCTCTCAGACCAAGAAAAAAGCAATTGGACTATAAACTAAATAGCAATAGCACTTGTTACTTTTTTGTATGAAGTTAATTTAATATTGGTCTTTGAAATACTGAAAAAAACATGCTCATTTTCAAATTTGCTTTTGTGAATGTTGATTAAATGGCCTTATAATGTCGCCGTTTTTTACTAGTCCTGCTCCACATTTTCATAACATCTACTCTTATCAAAACCACACAATTTACTGCATTTTTTTTTTTTTTAGAAAGACATCAAATTAATACTGAGTTCAGCTTATTGCTCCGGCCCACAACAAGTCTCAGTTTCTCATGTGGCCCCTTGGGAAGATTAATTGCCCACCCCTGGGGACCATGGATATATTCTGTACCAAATTTCATGGCAATCCATCCATATCTCTAGCGTGACTAAAAAAAAAACACCCAACATGTAGCTTGGACTCCAGTTACAGTGCCTTTTATGGATTTGTCATTTTCCCTATTTTGAAGCAGCTTTTAATACATACAATTTACTGTGAAATGGACAAAATGGTGACATTTCTTTGTAGTGCGACACTAATGGACAGAAACAGACTTTTTGAACAATATCCTGATCGGCCCCATGTCTACCTTTTAAACCCTGAGATTATTTGGCAAATCCAGCCTGGTATAATACGTTGATCAAGCGTTATTCAACATCTGATTACAATAGACCTGTTTGAGTGTGTGAGTGCTTCTGCCCATTGTGCAGTCTTTCTCTCACTAAAGTCTCTAGAGAAAACAGGTGTGTGTCCGAGTCCTCAGGCAGAATTGTCCTCACAGCATCAGCCAGCTGAAACAGGTACTCCGTATTTTTCCCACTTGGACCGGAAGAGTTGACGATCTGGTTGGCTATCTCCTCCAGAGGGGCGGGGCCGAGATAGTTTGGATTGTCTTGAGAGCCGATGTAGAGCAGCGTCTGGCTGGGCGGGGGAGTGAGTGGTGGGCGGGGGTGAAAGGTCACTGTGATGACCTGGTAACCGCCCTTTTCACGATAGTCGAGGTAGCTCTTCACTTCCTGCTCCCGACCTGTTGGCAGCTTGTAGGCAACGCCCCAAACGCATCCCTGACAAGAAAGAGTGAAAGGAGAGAAAAACGGCAGCTTGAAATTTGTAGGAAAGAATGCAGTGGAGTGACACACTCCACACAGAAAGACCTAGAGACAAAATTCATTTAATTTTTATGTAAAAATTATCCATTCATCCATTATATCCTGCTTATCCAGGGCTGGCTTTGCAGTTTAAGCAGGGTTGTCCAGATGTCCTCCTGGGGGACCCCAAGGCATTACTAGGCCAGATGAGATATATAATCCCTCCAGCGTGTCCTGGGTCTACCCCGGGGCCTCCCACCAGTTGGATGTGCCCAGAAAACCTCCAGAGGGAGGCGACCAGAGGGCATCCTAATCAGATGCCTGAACCACCTCAACTGGTTCCTTTCGATGCGAAGGAGCAGCGGCTGTACTCTTGAGCTCCCTCTGGATGTCCGAGCTCCTCACCCTGTCTCTAAGGCTGAGCCCAGCCACCCTCCGGCGGAAACTCATTTTGGCCGCTTGTATCCACAATCTCATTCTTTCGCTCATTACCCAAAGCTCGTGGCCATAGGCGAGGGTTGGGACGTAGATTGACTGGTAAGTCGAAAGTTTCCAAATTGAAATTAATCGGCAACAATTGTTTTTTTTGGCTCACAAAGACGACAAAAGTTCACTGAATCAAGCTTCTCAAATGTGAACATTTGCTGGTCTTCTATGATGGTTAACTGAATATCTTTGGGTGTTGGCCTTGGGTATAGTTTTGCAAAAACAAGCAGTCTGAAGATGTCAGCTTGGGCCAGAGTCAGCTGCAGCCCTACTTGTAACTAATGCTCAGTTACTTTTTACTCCACATACTATTGGTCCAGCCTAACCATGTGTTCAACATTAATGTAAAAGAGGCGTGTTTACTCTATGTCAGAAATACCGAAAAATGTCCATCACTATTCCCCAGGGCGCAAGCTGACATCTTCAAGATGCTTGTTTTGTTTGACCAACAATCCAAAGCCCAAACCAAAAATCCTGCAAATCCTCACATTTGAGAAGCTGTAACTAGCAAAATGTTTAAACTATTGCTTCATAAATTACTTAAGTGAAAATCAACTGTAAACGTGTTCCGTTAACCATTTGTTTCAATAAAAACAATCGTCTTTGTTAGCTACAGCCCTACCACTCTTTGTACGGACATCCTGGTTGTGATCACTGCTGTAGAACGAGGCCGAAGGGTTTATTTTAACCTCATCGGTAACGTTTTGAAGATACTCACCAGTCCCCTCTAAATACATGTCTACTAGATGTTTACCATGTTCTCGCCTGCTACATGAGGCACGAGCTGCCTCTCTCTGTCTCTTTCCCATCAACTGCAACTAATTATTTCTCATCCGAGGTCAGAGCGCAGCCTTTTCCTCCGTTTCAGCTGTACTAGATGCCATCTCCTCTCCTGAGCCGTACACAATGTCGTTCACCTTGTTCGCCATGAGTCTCCGTCTCATGTCATGCGCGTATGCCAATAAATAAAATATCCATAACCTGAAGACAACACAACTGAGCGTGGATTGGAACGTTACTTTTCTATTTTTCCATTCGGTTTGGAAAAACACGGTTAAGTGAATATAACGTTCAAAATCTCCGTTTGAAAATCTTGCTGTTCACTTAGTTGCATTGTTAGTTTGATGGCCTCCACGCTGCAGGTTTCCTCTTAATTACACCGAATAATACAGTAGCGGGTGAATTATGACCCTGAGGTGGAGATAATCTATTGCTGCTGTATAAACAACATGTGATTTTGTTTGCTTTTCCCCTTAACACGATCCGTCTTCTAATAAAAACATCACATTCATAGCCACCATGTCAAATTTAATCAAAACCATAAAGATCTATGTCGTTTTTAATAGGAATCCCACCTATTAAAAATTGCAGATGTTTCTAGGTGTTCAAATAAAATGGAAGATGACGTGCGCACACCTGATTGCTGAAATGTTCCTTTTGTTCTTTTTGAACATAGGAGGTACAGTGCCTTGAAAAAGCATTCTATCTAAAAGGCAAACTACCGTGATGATGAATCATTTGTCATTTAAATTAAATTGTTTTTAAAAACTCCAACTGTTCTGCTGAAACGATACGATCATCCATGTAGGGTCATGCATCGAGCAAAGATGCCAAGCGTTTGCTGGTCCGAGCTTCTCCAGTGGGACCATTTTCTGCATTTATCTGCTTCATATTAGTATTAAACAACTGTCTAAACTGGATTTTGGGGGTGTTGCTCAGACAGAACAAGACACCTGAAGGCATCACCTTGGGCTCTGGGAAAGTAGGCATTTTACACCATTATTCAACTTCTCTAGACAAAGACGGTAACTGAGAAAGCCGCTGGCAAAGTAACAGGCGATGAAAGGACTGGCGAGTGGCAGCTCTGTTACAGAGTAACGGGTGGCGCCGTGAGGTTCGGGTCTCACCTCAGGATCCTCCACGAGGGTCACGACCCGGCCGGGCTGCCAAGGACACAGACGGACAAAGACAGTAAAAACAGCAAAGCAACCACGTCAGATTATGTGCACTGATGACTTGTGGATCTAAATGGCAACATCCTGTCAACTTCTCTTTCCTGCAGTAACTTGACTTTTGTACTGAAGGTGCTGCCTTTCCTTTCTGGGCACAGCAGGCCAGCTGTGGTCTGCTCTTACAGTCGACGTACACGGTCGCGCGTACACGGTTAACCAAGAGTCGAGTCATGTAGCAGGAACCAGCCAGCAGCAGGTAACGTTACCGTGACGGTCCTCACCTGGCCCGGCACGCCGCGGTGGTCGGTGCTGCCCTGCCAGAACCGACGGGCGAAGCCTTTAATGTAGCCGACTCTCGTTTCCTCATAAGGGAAATCCACTTTCCATATTAAAGACCCGTAACCGAAAACCCACATGGCAAAGGCGCGTTCAGGGCGGCTGGAGCCGGACTAACTCGAGACTTCGCCCGGCTGGCCGACGCCTGTAGTTCTAGTCTGGGCCGAAGCTGACGCGTGTTTCACCTGGAGCGGCGGTGAGGACGCGCACTCGTCCCGAGTCGTCTGGATGACGTCGGCACGCTCACTTCCGCTCAGCACCTTCCAGCGTAAACGTCACGTTACCGAACCTTCTGCACGCGCGTCGGCTTTCGCGCGTTTTTGTGGGCTTCTCGGCATCCACGTGCAAGAAACCGTTGCTCTCTCGTGGCGTTTTATTTTCCGCAGCTCGTGCCGTGTCGCTTCCGGCCTGCCCGCCAGGGCTCACTGCTTTTACTTTGAAAGCAAGACGCCGTTCCAGCTGTTTTTTTGGGGATGTTTGAGTCCGATGTGAGGGGAGCCGGTCCGGGCAGAGCGAAACTCTGCACTGACGTCTATTAACCGCAATTGGTAAAAATCTTTTTTCTAACCTCCTTCACCCCGGGGAAATGTTTTATGCCTTTTTTTAAAGTTAGTAAATGCACGTGACATCCGTGTAGAGGGATGTAAAAAGATCTTTTTACGTCAACGAAAATAAGATTCTTTTTTTTTTATCTGAAAAATGTTTCTGTTAAAACACGACACGCCATTAATCTTCTTGCTGGTCACTAAGAGTAGTAATAATAAAAACAATAATAACAACAACAACAACACAGTCATGACACAGAACAATGACAATAATAAGTAATAAATAATAAATGTGTCTTCTTGTGGAATAAAGACGAATTTAAGAAAGGTATTAAACAATGTTATTCTTTTTATTGTGATCTGAATAACCTATTGATGAATGTGTCCTAAGGTCCTAGACGTTCTTGTGGGCGACCTTTGATATGAACAACGAATGTCTGCTTGTGCCTTTGCATTAGTTAAAACATGAACTGGGACAAATAACACAGGGAATATGAGCTTCCATCCTGACACCAGGGGGTGCTGAGTTGCTATTTCCCTCAGTGTATCATTGTGTGTTCAGCCAAATAACATCCTCTTCATGTTACGCGTGCAAGCACTGTTTCAGAACCAAATAAAGTGGACAGCAACAGTCTGGAATGTAATGTCAGCTCCATGGACAGCAGCCGTGCTTATTCCTCTGCCTCTGAGAGAAGCCAGTCAGCAAACCTTTTATGTAACTTACCAGCCTCGAGTTTGGAGAGGCTGATCTGTGCTTGAAATCCACAGCTGGGCGGGAAAATGCTGCAGAGGAAACATCTGGCATAAACATCCCCTTGTTCAGGACGGCAAAACCAAACCTGGTGCAGTGGAGATGGGAGGCCGACATCAGCAAACGTAAGGTCAGCTCTCAGGTTGCAATGTGTGTAAATGTGTGAAGTATAAATGAAAAAGAAAACCTTCACTGTTCTTGAAACCTGTGGTCATCAGCTAAAGACCTATTCTTGCTTTTTATTCTCCTATGTGTTGCCTTAATTACAGTCATAACACTTCATGTAATGGTCGTTCTGTAAATGCAGCAGTTTCAAATTATTCGAGCTCCCTTCTGTGAAAATAATGAGCGATTTATATTAACTATAAACCTCAACAGAGCCACACAGAAGTGTACTTACTGATGTGGGCAAATAGGCTAAATCCTGATCCAAATATCTTAAACCTAATGTACAGATGATTGTTATCCCATTTATATGTGGATCAACAGCACAAAAAGCTAACAAACTGTCCTGTGGGCTCAACGTTTGTTCAGTATTTGTCTGTGACAGGGGCACATTTCTTGGGTAAATATTTGATTTTGACTTTTTCTACTGTTTCTGGCATATATACTCTATTATGATGACAAACAACATAGACATTTAGGGAATAAAAACAGTCCCCTGTACAGTCTGGTGTTGTCTAAGACAAGAGGCAGTTTTTATGATGAGGAATATGTTTTATTTGCTGTGTTGAAGAAAACATGCAGCACAGTATATTGTATGCCTTCACTAGGTGAATTCGGCAAATTTGTTATCTGTTGTTTGGAAGATAGAAAACAAAGATGTTGCCGTAAATATGAAGATAACTCACAAGGAAAGAATGTAAATAGAATTTAATGGAAATAAAAATGTGTTCTTCTGTCTGCCTCTATCAATAAGAAAAGCACTTTCTTTTAACACTAGTCTGTAGGTTTCAATTCAAATACAGACCATAAGCAATTAAATGACTTCAAAAATAATCCACTCTTTATCCCTGATGCATTCAAAACAGTCACTGTATCAACACGATAATCAAATTAAATCAAATATTCCATTATACACATTATTCCAAAACAATTAATCAGGGCTGGTAAAGGTGGCTTTGCCCTGGTGTCTTACTCTATTAGTGTTTTACATGTGCTAGGCAAGTGCTAGGCCTACATATCCTTTGAAAACAGATGCAAAACAGATGCAAAAAGATTTATATGACTCTGTAGGGAGCTCTCCGAAGTTTAAATCAACAAAATGCAGGACTTTACCATAGGAGACCGCCGTTCGTTTCCCCTTTTCCACCGACAGTCAACGTTGGTTTCTTTTAACCATGACCACATGAAGTTAATACTGTAACATTGATGACAAAGGTTACCTAATCTTATCAAAGTACTAATTTGAACTCAAACCACCATGTTTCTCTAGCCCCATTCAAGATCTTTTGAATAACTAAACCCTGGTATAAGATCAGAAAACAATTTTTCATTTTTTCAGGTCAGAAAATGCAGTCGTTTCATTTGGAAGACTTGTTGAACAGAAAGCCTGTGCTGTAAACTGGATCTGTGGAGTTTGACATGTGTGGGCACTTATCAGGCACGGAAAAACTAAATCAGGATGTCACAGCCTCTGCGACATCAATTTTGACCCTTCGTCTTTTCGGTCTGTTGCTTGCAAGCTCCAAATGTATGGAAGTACAATCTAAATCGCACTCCCCCTGTTTGTTTTCTTATCATGTCTGTCCCTGCTCTGAGTGGGTTTTCTTGTTGAGACCAAGAAATCCAGGAAAATATGTCTGTTTTCCACTTAGCCCTTTGTATTTTGTGCCAAGGCCTTATTCTCTTCAATCCAGTAACATTGTGCCTCGCTGAAAGGAGCTTCCAGCATCCAGAACATCTTCTGAGTTTGTTTGTTCCAGTCAAGGTTGAAGGCCACATGAGAGGTTCTGTTCCACGCTAGCTACCATAATCATTTCATTCCATGCTATTGCTCACAGTGATGCATTCTTTCATCCCATCCTTGTGAAAAGTCTACATAGTCTTTATGTCCTTAACCTGCTCTTTCCTCTTTGGTTGAGCTTTGAAAAGAGATTTTCTTTCAGTTAGTGGAGTTTCTTTTTTCCATGATCCACCTACAAGTTTGTCTCACTAACCTCCAATATTTAGTCGGTCTCCTGCTGCGACTGAAGTCTACAAAACCCATCCAAAGGTCTCGTTCATATTGACTCATGCTAGCAGCAGTGGTTGCACACAAAAAAGCTCTTGAACCTCTGACTCCGTCTCAGCAGCCATAGTGAGGAATTGGCCAACTGAGCCCTAAAAGTCCACTATATGCAGAGAGCAGAGTTGAGTGGGCCATTTTGGGCTCTGAGGCCTCACACTGTTTGATCCTGAACTGCTCATATGACTCCTGAGATTTCTCTCACAGACTCACATGCAGGCTCGGTGAATGCAGCCACATCTATCAGCACTGTTGTACTTGCCGGAGAATGTGATTCTATTCGGGGTCTTCCAACTAATAATGATGATATGAAGGACTGTAAGATAACAAAGTCTTATTAGGAAGTCAATTCTATCTATTTTGGCTCAGTTTTTACACTGAGACTGCAAAAACCTCATTTGCAAAAATGTTGGACCAGCGCAATTAGAATAATAGAATGAGAATCATGTTCACATTAGCATGATTGATATTCTTAGATGTAATCATAGAAATCGTGATAAAATAGAAAGTTTCATAGATTATAAATATTGTGTTCTCCTTTGTCTTAGCAGCAACAAACACCAAACATTTGGATTCCATCTGATGATAGAGGCTTCTGCTAATAGTGATGTTCAAAATTTGATTATAAAGTTGACGTTTCTGCCAAAAAAAAACCCTCTCAAAACAAAAGCTGTCACTTGTCTTGAGAAAGGTCTTTTGACTGAGATGCTCGCAATAAAATGAAAGAAGTAGAGGCGACGAGGACTCTTGTATATTTGGTTTTCTGCATCACTAAGAAGAGAGCAATGTCCATGTTACATTTATTATAATAATTTGGCTTTATTAAAAAAAAAAATTAGATTATAGCTGATCTTAATTTGTTTTATAATAATGAACCACGGGCTACTTTTCCTCATTTGCTGATATCAAATAGTAAAACCTCTGTCAGCAGTGCAGTTACACACTGCTCTTTTTTCCTCACTTCATTTTTAAGTTAGATAAATCAAACGTCTAAATTGGGGTCATTGCAAGCATAGAACATTTTTATTAAGTGCCTAATCATCCAACTTGTATTTTTATTCCTCCTGCATGTGGTGAGTAACTGCAGAGATGCTTATTCCTCACTTTGAACTTACATTGCTGAAGGGATTTGAGATATCTTCCCCAAACAATGGTATAAATAAGGCTTAAGTCCAGTTGCTGCAATGGAAACTAATAGGCCTACTCTAAAGCTTCCTCAAGCTTAACCAAAGACTATAATTGTATCAGCATGTTTGAGTGAGAACCATGAAGTGTTATAGGAGTCTGATCAGAAGGGAGTCCTTTTGGTTTCTCTGGTTGCAGGATTGTTCAGTTTAAGGAAAATTCTGCAGCCAGAGAAAAGAAAATGATCCATAGCAGAATATGTAGCAGGCTCCACAGCATAATTCTGATGTGTGGGATGTAAAAATGTAAATTTTCTTCATTGAAAAAAGTAACAATCTGCAGGGGAGAAGCAGGAGTTATGATACAGATCTGAGTTGGTACAACAAGTAAAACCACTGAGTAAAAGCCCCAGATACCTTTTCCCCCCTAAAATGTTTTATAGAATGTCTTTTTGCGCATTTAAGTATGAATGGCTCAGATGTTTTGAAGAGAACAGATGTAGCCATTTAAAATGTCAGCACGCCAACATATGGACAATGCTAACATGCTAATGTCAAGCACATGTAATGTTTGTCATGTTCACCCTCTTAGTTTTGCATGTTAGCATGCTAGCATTTGCTAATCAGCACTAAACGCAAAGTATAGCTGAGGCTGATGGGAATGTCATCAGTTTTGCAGGTTTTTGGTCATAAATCAAAGTGTTGGAAAATTCTAAACTTTGACCTGATGGTGGCGCTAGTTGAAAAGTCTGGGGGTCACCAAGATCGTCTTCTGGGGAACATGAATGTCTGTGCTAAATTGCATGGCAATCCATCCAATAGTTGACTTTTCAGTAAAACCCCAAAATGTCTACCTTGTGGTGGCGCTGCAGGGGGTCACCAAAGTTAGTAGGATACATTGATTTCACAGCAGTCCTTTCTATAGTTGTTGAGATATTTAAGTCTGAACCAAAGTCCAAGACCCACCGACTGACAGACCAACATTGTCATCCATAGAGCCACGCTGCTAGCATGGCTAAAAATTCAGGCCAGAACTTTGGACAGAAAAGAAAGTCTTACCACTGTGCTGGCATTTGGTTTGGAGAGAGGACAGGCTTGAGTGTGAGGTTTAAGAGCAGAGGTGAGTCAAAGCCAGAGCTGGTGGACAGCTGGCGTGGAGTCAGGGCCAAAGTGGAGTCATAGCTATATCAGAGCAGAGCCGGTGTTGCTGCCAATCTGGCCGAAGAGCCACAGAGGAGACGGAGCTGAGATTGAACCAGTGCCAGAGATGAATTTGAGCAAAGCCGGAGCTGATGCCCATTCTGGAGATGAGTAGGAGTTGATGTCAGAGAAGGAGTCTCGCTTTTAGTGAGGATGATGAAGCTGATGACGAAGAAGACGATGAGTAGAGTCTGAGTTGCCTCAGAGTGGAACCGACCAGATAATTGCTGGAGAAGAGCCAGCATAAAGCTGCTGGAGTCTCTACTGAAGTCAGAGACGGAACTGAAGTGGGGGAGGAGAACTGAGATGAAGAGGTGTAAGAGACTGGGGATTCATGAAAGTTGTCTTTCTTTCTATCTCCATTTTATTATTTTTATGATCTTAATGTGTTGAATTTAGAGGCAGAGAACAGTGTGAAGCTGACAAATAAAAATTGCGCTGTCAGTGAATATGTTGAGCTTGGCAGGTGAAGAGGCCTGATTTGATACGATGAAAGGGAGTCTGTCACTCTGGCTGGAGACAGAACATTTTGCTCTGGACACTTGACAGACTCGCCGCTGGTAACCACAGGCAAGAACATTTTCTTTTTTTTTGCTCTAAATACTGTCATCTGCAGATCTTATTCTGACCTTAAACCGTGCAATGATTTCAGAGCTCAAAATCAAATCAGTAAGGAATCTAATTTTCTAATGAAATACCTTGCTGTGGTAGATGCCCTATAGAGGCATTTTGAATGACATTTTTGTCCTTTTGTGCTTCCCTATAAAAGTCTATCCCTTTTCTCCCTCCAATTAAAGCCTTTTTATTTATTTTCATTTAATCTTTATTCAATCAGGTAGCCTCGCTGAGATTAAGATCTCTTTTTCAAGGGAGACCTGAGAACAAGAATCATTCACAAAAACAAAATCAGCAAACAGAAAACAACACAACTACACAAATAAATAAATAAGAAATTCATCAAAACAGTTACAAGAATCATAAAAAACATCAAATTACACAGCTTTAAAGTCACCAAGGGAAATGTAGGACTGCAGTTTAAGTGCAGTTTGCAGATCATTCCATTTAAATAAAACCTGCATAATGCCTGAAACCAGTCCTGCCAAGGGATCTCTAAGGTTAAGTAGTTCCTGTGGTTATTGGCTTTAAATGAGACAAGAGATATGTTCACCAAGGAAGGGACCAGAAAATCCTTTTCTGTAATATATTCCCTGAAAGTTTGCATGTTTTCTGAATGGATTGCCATGACATTTTGTACAGACATTCATGGTCCCCAGAGGATTAATCCTCATGACTTTGGTAATTCTCTGATGTTTCCTCTTGTGCCACCAGCTGGTCACAGGTTTCACTTTTCTTTAAAAACATCACAGCATCTACCAGATGTAATGGTACAATATTTGGAAGAGACATTCACATTCCCCTCGGGATTAATTGTGAATTGAAGAATTTGATCACCCGACTTTTTATCTAATGCCACCATCAGGTCAGAATATTAATTTGTCCGTGAAGTCTTTTTCATCCTTAGATCCTGCTTTTTGTCTTTTTACTGATGCACATCGAGGTCTTTATCACAATGAGCCGTTCTTCCCTCACTGCCTAAGCCTTGTGAAGAACCTCACTCTATTTTCTACTTTTTCCTAACTAGGTCTGAGAGAAGAGATTATGCAAAAATGCGATTTCTGAAATAGTAGACCAGAAAATGAAGTGGTGCATCTAGTCAGTGTATTGCCGACAACACTGTAACACAGAGCATTTCATGAGGAAAATTATATGACTTTGATAAAGCGCTGGAAGGAAATCACAGCTCAGCCTTTATGATAATTTCCATTGACGTGTATCATGGCTGCACGATGGACACAAACAAATAGTGTAAGTAACAAAGTCGTTGCCCATTCTATGATTCTTTGGGATTTCATGTCTTCTTTTCAAATGATTTCAAATGCATATGATTTAAGTTATTTCAGTAACCAGTATTTCATCCACTTTACACTACAGCCTAAGACTTACAGGCTCTACCTCCCTTTCTTTCACCCACCATCTCCTCTTTTGTTTAATGTTACTGTGACAGTGTGTGTGTTATAAGCGCTGAAGTGGAGGCACAAATGAGGTGGAACCAGTTTGTAGCTTGCGATGATGAGGTGGCCATGACTTCCTGTGATGGGTCAGATTGGAAATTTACCCAGGTCACCAGGGAAGGTAATTGTTTTCCAGGGATGGCAAGGGTTACATGGGAAAGCTAAAGGAAGAAATAGGGAACGAGAATGGAGGCAGGAAAGGGAGGGCATGAGTAGGAAAGCAACATAAAGAACCATTCTCTCCTCCTCCTCCTCCTCCTCTTGTCATTTGTATCTCTCTATCCCTCCTCCCTCTCTCCTCCCATTCCTTGTCCTTATCAGATAAGTGAGGACGCCTTCATTGTAAAGGTGCTACTAAACATCTCAAATAACTATGTGTGTATTCATGTGTGTGCCTCTGTGTGTGTGTGTGTTTGTGTGTGTTTGCATGACAGTTATGGGAGCTTGTCATCGTGCTCCTCTAGATCAATGGAGCACAGTTGCCTAGCAACCTGCTGATCGGGAGAAAGGAGGCGGGGGAGCGAGAGGGAGAGCGGCGTAAGATTAGAAAAGGGAGAGAGATGAAGAGGTCTGGAGAGGGAAGGAAAGAAGGAAGCGAAGTGGGTGAGATCAACAGTAAAGAATGCTGTGGTTGGATGACAGGAAATAAGACCCACGACAGTAGAGCTTAGTGTGTCGAATCTGTTTTTGTGTGTACCGTAAGAGTAGGGTGACAAGGAGAGAGGCAGTAGGTGGAACGTGGGGTGTGAATACGTGTGTGTGTGTGATTGTGTGTGACTGCGTGCAACTGTAGTTTGGTACTGATGAGTTGATGTTGATACTATCACACTGAAACAGAACATCAAAGCGCTACCATGGTGACGCCAGCAGCACACTCTCTCTCATTTGGCTGCTGATTTAATTATCATTATCTTAAAGGGGAACAAAGTGGTTAAACGCACTGCAATGGGCGGGAGCGGCGGTAGAGATAAACAGCGGGGAATGAGGCAGGAGGAGGGGGAAAAAATGGAGAGGGAACTTGGAGGGAGATGAATTTGGACAGCAGGAAATGAGGAGAGGGGAGACGAGCGTAGAGAAGAAGAGGGGAGGTGAGCAGGGACGAGGCGAATGAAACGAAAGCGAGGGAGAGATGGATGGAAAGAGAGTCTGATGATCAGGTGTTGGTTGGCCTCAAGAGAGATGCACGCATATGCTCCAGATTGTCTATGAAATTTACACAGTCTCCCTCTCTCTGCCAGTGATGGCAGGGTGAAGGAGGAGGAGATGAAGGGGTGTGAAGGGAGGATGGGGTGCAGTCATTGTAAATGAAAAAAGGGGGAGGGATGGAGAGACAGAGGAATAGCTGTACATCCCAGAGGTATACTCTGTGACTGAGTTAGAATAACATGTGGAGGCAGAGTGGCTGTTAAACTTTATGGAGGATTGAAAATGGACAATTAGCATCTCAACGATCTCACTGTCACCTGGAACATTCTCCCCCGTTGTCATAGTAACCCTCCTCTCCCTGCTCACACTTCCTAATACATGCTCCACCGTGGCCGGAGTGCACATACTTACACCTTCAAGCTTGTGAACAGACAGACACACAAATGGGGCACTTTGTTTGTATAATCAATGCAAACTATATTTTGCGTGCTACTGGTCTGGGGCTGTTTTTCCTGAAGGGAAATCTTAACGGTACAGGATACCATGATGATTCAGACGAGTGCGGCCAAGTTTGCGGCAACAGTTTGGGGAAGGCCCTTTCCTGTTTCAGCGGTCAAACTAAAAGCCATGTCCGTAAAGAAACGGTTTTCCAAGTTTGGTGTGGAAGAACTTGACTGGCTAGCACAGAGCCCTGACCTCAACCCCATAAAACACCTTTGGGGTGAACTGGAATGCCGACCAAGCAAGCTAGGCTTTACACCCAACATCCAGACTCAACCTCACTTAATGCTCTTGCAGCTGAATTGGGAGCAAGTCCCTGCAGTCAGGTTCCGAAGTCTTATGAAATGCCTGCACAGAAGAGTGAAGGCTGTTATGGGAGCAGATTAATGCCCATGGTTTTGGGAAGAGGTGTTCAACAGCAGGCCTTTCCCAGATCAGACATTTTCACCTTGCACAGGTGTTACTAATAGCATTAATGATGGCTGCATTTAAGCGTCCCAGTAAGCTAGGGCAGCGTGACAATACCAGCACCCCTTAACTGAAGCATGAATGGAGTTTTCTGCTTTTCTGCAGCATGTCAGAATGTATTCAATGAAAAAGCCCTATCAAATCTCGGTATGATGTTTGGGTGGTTTATGTATTACTTGTGTGTGTGAGCTATACAGTGTGTGTGGTCAGGTATGGGGGTGTAGCCACTTTATTTCATCCCTTCCTTCGCTCTGTGAGACACACGTAGCTTCAGGCAGTAGGGCGCTGGAGTGTTCTCCGTGTGTGCAGCCATCGTGACATTTTGGGGGCCACGATGTAAAAGGTTAAAGGTAAAAGCTGACGAGCTGCGCTTCTGGTTTCGCGTTTCCCTCTTGACGTCTGTTCCACTGCACAAAGTAGGGCTAATGAACTATAGAGCTCGAGGTTTGGCCACACATGTAAGCAAGCCCACTCTCGCACGCACTTCCCCTCCTCTCACTCACCCTCTTCACCCACTTCTGCACACTCACACACACGTACACACAATCAGACGGGCTTTGTTTGGCGCTTGTCGTTCACTCTCAATCAGCTGGTCAGATGATCAATGCTAATGCCTGTTGAGAGTTCTAATGACACACAGATCCATACACAGATGGACTGCACGTTTGCTCTTGTGCTTTCGTGTGTGTGTGTGTGTGTGTGTGTGTGTGTGTGTGTGTGTGTGTGTGTGTGTGTGTGTGTGTGTGT
>JAVQJF010091813.1:0-32768 GCA_036023855.1 Gadopsis marmoratus
GGCTATCTCTCACTGATGGTCTGGTCTCTAGCTATAGCTGTTTCTCATCCTCCCTCTGACTCATTCACTGGATGACCTCAAACTTACAAAAAGGACTACCGCTTCCTAACAGGAGGAAGGAGAGCGAGGGAAAGGTGTTTAAGAGCAGTGACACAGCCAGGCCACACACAGGGATCAGTGTGTGTGTGGTAGTTAAAAAGCTGAGTGGTTGTTTAGTGGATGTTCAGACCGTTTCCCATTGCAAAGCTTACAGAGTCAGAGTGACTGCAGTGAGTCATGTGTACTGAAGCAGCATGCTTGCGCGCACACACACACACACACACACACACACACACACACACACACACACACTACTCACAATATATGTAAAACACATCAGTACTGAACGTAAAGACAGACTCCGCGGTTGTGGTTTCATTAAAAAGAAAGTGCTTGAGTTCAACAATTATTAAGAAACTGCGTGGAATCCGACAACCCAAAAACATGATTATTCCCGCCAGAAATATATCCCTTTCAAAGTTGAATCTCAGTCACTCACATGAAGCGTACAAATTAGCTTCATCCAAGCGAGGCTGCAATAAAAAGTTCTTCCATACAAACTCTTGCCTTCTCGTCCCATGCTAAATGGGGAATGAGCTCGCGTTTCACTGACCACAGCAGTGTTGAATATGCCTCATTAAGTGAAACTGATAAAAATCGTTTTTGGATCTCACAGTCACGATGCCTGACTGGAGAAAGTCATTTGTGAAAGTGTCTCTGATGCAGCTTCAAGAGGTGGGAGGTACAGAGGTACACAATTTTATATTGACTATCTTAGATTATAGCAGAGCTTGAAAATACATTTTAAGCCTTCGGGAAAGTGTAACCTATAACAGAGATATACACAAAGACAAGTACAAAGACACAAACGCATCCACAGCTTAGTGATCAAATTCAGTGTTTCCCCATATTTTTGCAGTTCAGCGCGTTGCTAAAGACGCAGCCGACCATCGCTAAATCAAAACGATTCTACTTCAGTGGTCTTAATTTTTTAACTTTTTACACGGTCTGGACATTTGTATGGAGGACTGAAAATGCCATAATCAAAAACAAATGAATAGATTACTCAAAAAATAGATTAATATGAATATACAGAGGAAATAATATAGAAATAAATACAGAAATATCCATTTATGTCACATTTTCTCAGTTAATTAATGCCTACATTTATGTTTAATATAATTTTTGGTGCATTTATTTATTGAGTCATTTAGTTGTGATTATGGCAGTTTCAGTCCTCCATAATTTAGGGCAATGTTGAGTCTGAGTATGGAACTTTCTCTTCAGCGCAAACATCAGATCATGAGAGAAAGAGAGAAACAAGGTTTTTGTTACTTAGTTTCAAATTGAAACATCTCATCAAATACCGACTATGCTTTTAATGTGTAAATCGTGTGTAAAGTCACATTAACTTTTTAATTTTGTAGTGCTTTCTTCAAGAAGACAATTACTTGCATTACATGGGCCTAAGTCTTATACCTCTGTTCCAAAAAGAAATACTTGAATAAAGAAAAGGGAAACACGGAAGTTGCACTGAGATGAAATGAAATGAAATGTGATTTTGCTTTTGACAGCATGCTCTGTAAACTTTAAATAAATACACTGTATATCTCTTTGGTCAGGGGAGACAAACAGGTCTGTCGCAGGTCTGTTTATGGTTACCAGTCTTTACAAGGCACGTGCCACCACTTTAGCAGGAGAGATAATCACAAAGAAAAGTCTGACATTTTTGGGTCTTTCCTCCTGGGGGGGGGGAATGCCACAAAGAACAAAAGCAGTGATCAGCTTTGTGCCAGTTACGTTGGATAAGTCAGATTTTGGGGCGAGGTATCACTTTTAAGATCCTCAGAGTCCTCCAAAATGGTGGCATAGTCCTGGAAACGTGCTTATATTCAACACACATTTCAGTCTCCCTTAAGTGTTTGTATATAGCGATACAACTAGCATGCAGACAATCCAATCCTTACAGTTAGCATGTTTACATGAACTGCATACTGATGGTTGTTGGTTCACTGATATGAATGGTAAATTTACAGTAATGATGGACACAAGAGTTATGTCCAGGCAACACTTACCAGAAAAATTTCGAGAAACCAGCATGGTAGTAAGGATGGCCCCCTGAGAGGAAAACAAAAAAGAAGAGCTATTGACTATTTAAACCAGTCATTTTGACATTTTTATACAAATGAACAACCATTATCCAGCCGATTAAAGCTTTTAAATGTACAGTTCTAGACTCAAAGCAAAGACGAGTCTTTCCTTGGTAAAATCCAGACTCACAGCAGGTGAAACTTAAACTTTATTAATGAAAATCCAAAGAAAAAGGTGCACTGAAGCAGTGCCACCAACGCTGTTTTATTGATAATAGGGCTATAAAAATTGTCATTATTTTGTTTTGGTCAACTATGTAATTGAACGTCTAACCCTGCCAGAGTCCATTTCTTCCCAAATGTGAAAAGCCAGAGACTATTGGATCATGCTGATGGCATGTTGGTTGAATGGTCTAACGTTTGCCTGCAGCCACCTGCGTTTCTGATTCCACTTTCCCATGTGCTGGTATTTGAGCCATGCCAAGTCTGGCCAAAAGCAGCAGGCACAGCACGGTGACATGCTCCAATGACTAAGCTGTTGTATCCACACAAAATGTCAGCGATAAATCGGTGCAGAAGGGAAACTATGCTTGTAGGATAACTCTGGATCTAACTTCTTACAGCCTTTTCATATAACCTCAGCACTGTCAGGAGTCCGGAGAGAACACATCCGCTAAACTCATTTTATGTTTTATACATGAATTTCATACATTTTATACATCATGAATTTATAGATCACAAACATCACAGGAAAACAGTACGGAGATCAAATACCATGCTAGGCAATACTTTGACAACCAAAAAATGATGGGAAAGAAATTATACAATAAACACGAGGAAAGGATTATTTTATCCTGTATGCGCATTAGTAGTTTGACTCACAGGAAGTAGGCTGTGGGTATAAGCCTGACATTGGCTGACTATTTCAGTGGGAATTCTCCTCCCCTTCTGCTATGTGTGTGTTACCATTTACACTATTTTGCAAAGGCACCATCGCTGCATCCTGGGCTTCGCATCGCCCAAGACGACTGTGATTGGTTTAAAGAAATACCAACAAGCCAGAGAGCATTTGTTCCCACCTACACCAGAATGATAATGGGTCCAGCCAGACCATTCTCCAGCATGTGAGCTGGCACTGCGAGACTCGCATATTAGAGCAGAAGAGGAAGATGTGGGAGAAGGTGAGCATGCCGACAGACCTTGAGTTTCCTCCTGGCATTGAATTTCTTCAGGCACTCCACGGTCTCCTGTCTGTGCATCATAGACGCCACTGTGGACCGTTGCTGGGAAAAGGAAGAAGACAAGGAGGAGCAGAGGAAGGGGATGAGGAGGACAAATAGAGGAAGTTAAACAAGGTTTTTGTGTTTGCGGTCATCCAACCACGTGTTTGTCCAAGTCTTTTCTAGGCGTAACATCATGTGTGAAAGGTAACTGTTGTCTGCTTGTCTCAAGCAGTGGACACTTACGCAGACCCATGGGTGCTTGAGGGCCTCCTGAGCAGTGATCCTCTTAGCTGGGTTGATGGTCAGCATCTGGTTGATCAGGTTTTTGGCCTCTGGGGTGACTGTGTCCCACTCTGGGGAAGGGAACTAAAGGGACAAACAGAACCACACATCAGTCAGTGTAGAGCTTAAAGATTGGTTGATTGATCGATCGACAGAGAATTAATCAGCAGTCACTGTGAAAATTAGATATTTGAAATATTCACAATTAGGGTCATTGCAGTTTACACAAAAAGACAGAATGCAATATGTTGGGAAGAGTCATTTTATGCTGAATATCAGCACAAAAAAACCCAACACCTTTTTGCAAGTTCAAATCTTTATTGGGGCTCAAAATTCAAATGACTAAACTTAATTGACAATGACATAGTTATTCCGCTTGTTATTTAGTGAATCACGTCCTACAGCTGTCCATCGTGTCTACTGCCTTAAGATTTAGATAGTAAATCCAGCTATGTCTTGGCTTCTAGTCATGATTTTTTGTTTTGTTTTGTTATTTATTTCACTTTGAATATCACCTACCTCACCCGTATCAGTTACTGCATTTGCATGTCTTCGTGTTAAACCATGCAAAAAAGTCAAAAGATTTCAAGAATACATACTTTTATGTGTACATGTGTATTGAAAATTAGATATGGTACATTTTCAATGTAACATTAGTCCACCCCATAAACATAAGAGAAAGTTGGCAGCACTACATAAACCTGATGAGCTTAGTCTTGAGATTTTAATTACCTGCATATTGAATTTAACATTATGTGTGAAAGGTACACTGACTTATGAGGGTTTTTTTTTATTTGTATTATCTCAGGCCAGATATGAACCCCAAGTCAGTATGTGTCCCTTCAACATATTAGCCACGGTTTTTCAAAAATATAAGAAGGCCAGTCCAAGCCCAGCCCCAAGCAATTTGTTAAGAAATTCTAAACCCATCAGGTCATGCTGTGTTTAAGCATAAATGTCGAGGTCTGTGTCCTCTGAGCCCAGGATTCCTGCCAGAGAGTCAGTCAGCCTCTCTCTCTCTCTATTTGGCATGGGTTTAAATGTGATCTAAAGGTAAGGCTCCCTCTCATGCAACCCTTGAAATATGAATGAGGTGACCGAGTTACATAACCACTGCCAAAAAGGAACAAGGGCAGTGGGAGGAGGGGAGATGACAGAGCAGAAGAATAGAGGAGAGGAGATATGACAGAGCAGAAGAATAGAGGAGAGGAGAGGAGAGGAGAGAGGAGAGGAGAGGAGAGGACTCACATCGTAAGCCCCAGCCTTGATCTGCTGGTACAGCTTGTGCTGGTCCTCATCCCAGAAAGGAGGGTATCCCACCAGCAGGATGTAGAGGATCACCCCTGAGACACACACAAAACCACATATGGACGGGCGGACGGACGGACACACACGGAGAGAGAGAGGATGCAGAACTTGTTAGAAAATGTGCCTCAGTGTGTTTCTGTTTGTGTATAATATTCTTGGAAACGCTGTGTGTGTGTGCGCGCGTGTGCGTGATGAAATGAGTGTGAAAGAGTGTGTGTCCCTCTGTGCAACTCACCGCAGGCCCAGATGTCCACAGGTTTGCCATATGCCTCCTTCCTCAATACCTCAGGGGACAGGTATCCCGGTGTGCCAGCAAATCCTGCAGCGCGCACACACACACACACACACACACAATTGATTGACATGCTCAAGGGAACAGATTGTGTATCTGCTATCCTTGGATCAGCTTGTATAGAAAGCAAGATCATTTCCAGTAAGCTAAGACCTATTCATCCACACAGTCGACTGAGAACTTAAAGACAGATTTGAGGTTTTAAGGTCAGTGGTTTGTGAAGGACTTGCAAATCTCTCATCAAGGAGAGCCACAGACGCCACCGCTGATGGGTAAAAGATATCTGTGGTAGAGCTCCAGGCGAGATGAGGAAGCGGGCCTCAACAGTACTAAACACTATGTGCCAACAAAAACTGGCAGTACTCTGGACCTTTATGATGAGAGTTTGACATCCCTGACAAAAAAAATAACGTCAACCGTGATGATGATGTCACTTGGGGAAGGGCATAGATAGATGGGGAAAATAGATGACCATTCTTGGCACCAGATCAATATTGGTTCACAATTTATCACATGAAAAACACTACAAAGATACTATAATCTGGGGCATACATCTTTAGAATTCCTCTTCAATGACCACAAGAGGGTGCACAAAATGAAATTAAGAATTTGGAAACTTTAGGGAGATGTAATCTTTTCTAGAAGCATATGTCACCTCTCTGTCAGCTGACTCCATTTCTCTTGGGTCTTTATTCCTTTACCAAGCCTTTTTCTCAAATAATCATTCTAAGGTCACTGCAAATTATAACAGTTCTACAGAGTTCAGACCTTTTCAGTCCTTAACACTGACAGTGACAGACTATCACTGTGGTCATAATGAGTGCCTTTATGCCTTCAGATAAATACATATAAAATACAGATGTGATTAACGCCTGTGTCTGCTGTACCTACCAAACCAGGCCTGCTGATCCCCCTGCACCTCAATGGCTAGGCCAAAGTCGGCCAGCTTCACTGCGGCATTCTTACATTTGCTTGCTAGGAGCAGGTTCTCTGGCTAAAGTTGGGAAAAAGGAGATAAATTAGGTTACCAAACATTTTGAAATGAAGGATGGGCGTACAAAACATATACCCTGTGCTAGCAGGGGGAAAAGCTGGAGGTAGATAGCTATGCATGCCCAGAGTTGGTAATGGGGTTCATACAGTACAGTCTTAACACTGTAAGAGCACACACACACACACACACACACACACACAACAGATACACAGACATAGATGTCATTTGACTAACATGCGTGGATACATAAAGCTATACAATAAATGTTAGTCCACACTTTGTCCGAACGTGTGCTGAAATGAACTTTTATCGTATAGCTTTATGTGTCCGCGCAACCCAGCCAGTCTGCAGTGCTTTTTAGTCCTAGCCTCATGTGGTGTGCTGGGGTCTATAGGCTCCATCTCCATGTGGCCCAGATAATGCAGCCAGCCTCATTATTCTCTGTCAGAAGAGGGCTCTAATAATGGGATGCTATCCCCACTGGCTCCTGCTCCTTCTCACTTTGTCTCTCTGCATCTCTCTCAGTCTCACTTCATCACTGCCTCAGTAAAAGAAAGTGGCAATTTTGGATGACAAATAAAGCACTCTGGTGGGAAATATTAACATTCATGATGTTGGAAAATCCCCAACTATTAGTTAGTATGACTACTTAGAGTTTTGGAGGAAAGATACCCTAACAAGATAATCCATGTGTGTCAGCATGGCAAGAATGCAGTATTTCAGTCGATAGCCAGAGTGCTAGGCTAGACATGCCAAAACTAGCTATACCACTAACCCTTACACTGAACTCCAGTCTGATATTACATAGAAACAAATATATCCAGCTCTTTGGCTGGAGCCATTTAAGGTTTAACCCCACCAGTAAAATGATTCTGCCTTTAGAGCAGCTCTGCCTCCAAGAACTGAAACGTGGATTATCATCTGCAATCTTGGATTTATGTTTGATGTACACAAAGTGCAGTTGTTGTGCATATTACTAAGGGCCTCTGGAAGGCATGTTATTACCTTTTGTAGTTGTTTCCTGAAATGCACCATTGTAAACAGCAACACAAGCGCAAACTTGCAGCATGGAGAGAACGAGGACGTTATATTTAGGCTGCATGTCTGTCTGCATTGCAGCAGCGCGTGTCTTAGCACCCTCTGCCTTCCTCCCTCTGCTCCCTCCCCTCAGCTAATTTGTTTAGCGGCACAGGAATACTGTGTATTTAAAGTGCAGATACTTAAAAGTGTGCTTTTATAGCCTTTGAGCTCATAAGTAAAAGAGAAGGAAATGAGCACGAGAGAGAGACTGTGAGCGGGCGAGCCAGTAATCCTAAGGCGCTGTGCCTACCTCGTGTCATCACATTCTCCCAGCTCTACCATTTGGTTAGGCTTTACTCTTTTTGTAAACGGGGGAGTCAGAACTTGCCAACACTGCAGCAGTAAGATAATCCGTGAAAAGACAGACGTGGGTGGAAATTCTGATGAAGCATGCGCTTGCATGAAAAAGGTGCAAAAAAAGCAATGCAAAACATCCAGGCCACACGTTCGAGCGCTCCTTCCCTCTCCATCTCTTTAGCACACACAAATACTTAAACATGCACACACAGCTGAGTACACTGGTGACTAGCAACTAGTTTAGTAGAAAGGGAGCGAGAGGGCGGGTATATGGAAGCCAGAGAAAGCTGTATTTGAGAGCAGTTCATGAGTGTGTGTCAAATTGAATGATTCCCATGTTTCTCTCTTCCCTTTTATTTCTCTGTGTGTAGAGGATCTGGAGCTGTTGCAGGATTTCCTGACTTATTCCTACAGAAAACGTGGCAGACATGTAGGCCCCCATTAAGAAGGCACTCCAATTTAATCACACTGCTGTATATAAATAAAACTGAATTGAATTTACTTGAATTGCTGTAGTGTGGGAATAGAAACTGGCCCTAACTCATTTTACCTTTGAAGAAATGACTCAGTTTGTGTGTCTTGATAAAAGTCAGGGCTGAGCATCGTTTGACATTTTTTGGTACTATTGCCAACCAGACTCTTTCTGGGTTTCCTACAAAATACTTTATCTGATTTTGTCAAAACACTGTTAGCATAAAATAGTAAAAGTTGGAAAAGAGATTTAAATAAGTAAAGAAAGCTCTTCCAGTTTGATCTCCTGCCCCAATTAAAGTATTGTGTTTTCTTATATTAACCATCTCTATTAATGGCATTTTTATTTCACCCATCACTTGTGTCAGACTAAAAATACTGCTTCGCTGCTCACTACACTTTTGATTTCTAGTGAAGACAAAAAAACCTATATACTATTTTTGCTCTGCCATCTGAACAATGTAGGGCATTATGCTGTTACCTTTGCTTTGGCACACATATACAGTAAATCTGTTTACTGTAGATCTGTGTTGTCATCTCATTTGCCATAACCCAATTCCTAATTTGAGGGATCTTGTCACCCAGGCTGTCCTCAGTCATCACACTATGACCTATTGCATGAAATGCTCTCCGATGGTTGGGTGTGAAACCAGATAGGCGTGTCGGCTAAATAAAGAAATAGCCACAACAGTTCTGATAAACACAACACCCCTTTGCTGGAATGCTGGGACTGACATTTGCATAGAAGAGGTCTACTTGACAAAGTGCACCATGCACAGCAAGATGCGACAGACAAGCATGCGCATACAAATGCACGACCAGGTACAAGACATGACAGCAAGAGGACAGGAAGCAGTTTGATTTCTATCTGTTTAGGCGCTTATTCACACACAGCTCATCATATGTGAGGTGCTATTTTGTTTGGGGCAAACGTTTCCACAAGCACAGCACTAAGCCAAATACACTTAAAACACTTACAAACCCGAGGAAAACTTCAATTTAGGTGTCAGTCAGTTCACAGTCAGCGATCACATTAAACAAGGCTACTGCTTGCTGTACAATCCTATTGAAAATGCATTTCAAGCTCAGCGAAAATCCTTGAGAGCAAAACTTAATATGAACCATGACATATGTCTAGAAGTCTACACAATACATCTATTAAGCAATCCCACAGTTCTAAGAACCTTGTAACCAGTTCAAAATTAGCAACTGGCTCTCGTTTTCCAACCCTAAATGAGACAGCGCAAACAGCCAGTCAGCCGATATAAACAAATGTCACAACATCACAAGTCAATTGATGGCAGTTTATAGAAAATGAGCTGTTACACTGAAGCACTGAGGGTCATTAACTGATCTATAAAGTCATTCAAAACCACATGGGGTGTCTCATATTCAATAGTTAACATCTTTCTCTGGGTAGTAAATGAACCAGAGGTCAGATTAAGTATCCTCCTGTGCCATCTTGGATGGCCGGCTATGAAATGATCCCGTTCCAAAAAGGTTACAGAGCGGCGGAATTGGTCGGCCCGCATGACCAGCTCTGCATGCTTGAAATCTCCACAGACTGGGGGGGGGGGAGTGGTGTTGACACAACAGGAAAAGAAGGTGACTGCACAGAGCTGGAGGTTGGGGCCAGAGAAAGGTCGGAGGCGGTATTTGACAGTCTCATGGTGATTGTCACAAAGCTGTAGGGACGCTCTTAGCTCTGAGTGGGGAAAGGAGCTTTGCCCTGACTTGGCCTTCTAACTGTACAACCAATTATTGCGCAGGCTTAAATTGCATTATATAGAGTTACAAAGAGAGCAATTGTATTTATATCAGAATTCAAAAGGGAATGAGATGATTCAGAACCCTCTCAAAGTCCTGTGGCTTTGCAAGTGACATTATGTCCACAAACATTACAGTTTTTCATTTACTTATCAGACTTACACACACACACACACACACGCTACACAAAGAACACACTCACAAACCCCCTTATATAAATATCTAAGCACACTCTCAAGGGTCAGAAAGGCGATCCCCATCACTCACCTTTAGGTCCCGGTGCACCACGCCCATTTGATGGCAGTGAAGCACCGCCTCCAGGATCTGCTGGATGCAATGACTGCATGCAAACACCAAGGGGGGGGGGGGCGCATGTTAGTTTGAGCAGCGCTACAATCACGTGCACAGGCCAGGGGTGTGGGGAGGTATGATGGAAGAAGGGGTACAACAGGGGTTGAAAGGGCTCTTCTGTTGCCAGGCGTCACACTCTCACCTTTTATTGGCTTTGGCTGACCCACAGTTTAGCACACACCCAGGATTATGCAAATTATGCCAATCAGTTACATAAATAGGCGATGTTAGATAAGCAATTTTGGACCAAATGTAAAGCCTATTGTCATATACACTCCATAGATTACCAACATGTTCTGTGATGTGCATCACAGTACAAAGCTGTAGGACATAAATGTGCTGCACGCTTGCTCTTCTGTGCTGAGCTTCCCACATAAAAATTGACCTAAGTTTAAAATGGCTACTGCGGGACTAAAGTAAATCCAACACCCTTTAGCACAGCATGTGTCACCAATGACCTTCATTAGTGAGGTTTTTTGGGCTGGCTGTAGCTAAGGGTTCGACTCTGTTGGCCTGGAAGGGCATAGATGTGGGTGCTCTGCAACAGAAGATTCCTTTGAGTCAATCTATTCTGCAACTAACCAGTGTATATACTCTATGATCTTCGTCTTAGGTACTCTACTCTTTGTAGATGAGTATATCATAGACGTACTCCAACAACCACATTTTACTTTTCAATTGGCTGCATGTAGATTCTAGACCCCACATCCCTCCATGTTTTAGCCAGCAGGCCTTGGGTGATGAAAGAGGGTGTGAGAATGTGGCTGGTCCTGGGGGCACAGAAGGCGTTGATGAAGGAGGTAAGGGAAGGAGTGAGTCATTGTGCAATTAATAAAATTTAAAAGATGTGTCTGGGATCAATGCCATGTCTGCCGCCAGCCTAGCTGGTCTCTGTTGACAAGAGCTGTCAGTCTGATGTCCATTAGCTACCGGACACTAAAAATAAAAACACAAAACTCCAAAACTGTGAAGGACTCTGAGGGGTGATTGAGGCTTGAGTTTATGCAGAGACTAAATGATACATCTGAGCGGGGGAAGCATATATATATATATATATATATATATATATATATGTGATGAGACAACAAGTCTCAGGGCAATGTACATCATCTGACGCCAGCTGTGGGAGGTGTGGACTGATGAACACATCACTCACTCACACACAAGCACCTATGCTGTTGGGGATGTGGCGTTGTGTGCAGACAAAAGGCTGATCGTGCATGTGTTGTGTGCTTCCTGTGCACTGACATCAGTTCACCAACGACCAGCGGTTTGTATGGAATGTGAAGGTAGTTTTGGAGGATTTCTAAAATCCACACTACAACTGTTAAAGAGCTGTTGGTTATGAAACTTGCATTTCTAGGCCCAATTTTGCTATAGAGTTTCACATTTTTGTATTCCTAAATATCAATCCCAAATGCAAACCATATGACATGATGTCAAGAAATGTAATATCAACGGACTAGGTTTCAGTTATATCAGAGTTTGGACAGTCCCCCAGCAACCAAAGAGAAAGGGCTTCTTTCTGAGCTGAAACTTTGCAACTATCACACAAGATAATAATAATTTTTATTTATAGAGCACTTTTCCAAAACCAAGTTTAAAAAGTGCTTCACACTGGCAAAACAGATGAGATGATGATGAAGATGGGCTCATACGATTTTTATCATTTTATCATATAAGATAAATTCCACTTTGGAAGAGGCAGATTTCTTGCCCAATAGAAGCCTGATAGACTGGACTGCAAAGTCGTGACACAACATATGAAATTTAAAATAAGCCCACATTTAGACAGGCAACAGCACTGAGTGATAAAAATGCAGCCCTGTCGTTCATTTAATGAGTGCCAACACGGAGGTAAAAAAAAAAACCTTTCCACAACGCAATGCAATGGCATCCGGCAAGGCGCTGTGTTTGCCAATCAAATACATGCAAGTACTATGATTATTTTATGTCTACTGTTTACCTGCCGATTGTCGCACTGACAGATAAAATGTCTGACACCGTGATAACTTTCTAAAGCAGTAAAATCCTTCCTCATAATATTATAAACTGTTGTGCAGTGTTTCGGTGTCTGATAAGCTTTTAAACTAAAGGATTAATTACTCAAACCTCTGCCAGAGACAACACACAGCTTAGGGGAAGCTTTTGGATAATGGAAAAACATGCTCTCTTGCTTTCCAACTACACTACTGGAAATAATGTTTAACGCTGTGGAAAATATGCCTAAATGCGATTCTGAATAATACACTTGAAATAAAAATGTTTGTTAAATGACAAATCACTGACTGAAGAAGAACTAGATTAGATTACTTATTGCAGGAAAGTAGGTGCCCTAAAAAAAACAAAAAAAAACATACCACCAAGAAATATTGGGACACTTAATACGGTATCACAACTTCAAGGTATGATACAATATTGAGTTTTCTTTTAAAACCCACTTCATGTATAACACAGGCAATGGAAGACGAGCCATAGCTCCTCCAAAAAAACATATATATTGATTACGGTCACAAAAATGATTAATTAAATTAATAATTAATTAGTAATTAAATAGCACTTTATTAAAAAAACACCTATGATGTTGGCAGTGATTCATAAAATGGTCATAAAAATAGAGGAAACTCTCACTAGAAATGACTAATTATTAAATACTTACATGTTCGGGGGTTTTTTCTTTCATTTTAGAATATTAAGTATTTCCTGGTTCAAACACTTGGTTGCAAATTGTGTTGTCGCAGACATAGAAAAAGGTCTGACTATAGAAAGCTGCTGGACTGCTGCTCCACGCAGAGCATCGCCCCTGTGTAACTGACAGGTCATTAGTCCAATCACCAGATGAGTGTGTACTGTTAAAAAAGGACTAATAAAGGAGAATCCCTGTGTGTGTGCATTCAGGGGGTTGTGGTGTATAATGGATGATTTCTTGTGTGCAGCCTTGAAATTTGCCTTATTTACATGGTCTTTTGATTTCACTTGCATCTAATAGAAAAGCCTATATACACACACACATACTTATATGTATATATATATAGATTTGTAGAAATGCAACTATCATCATTCCGTGTTTTAGTTATTAGATTATTAGGCTACTAGTTTACTGAATATTCAGTAAACTAGTAGCTTAACAACTAAAACGATCAGAAACTTTATTTACAGCTTTATTCTAAAAAAGGCTGACTTTCAGTAATGGGTTGCAATAAAGCAGGAGGCGTGTGGCCAGTCTGCGAAATATTATAACATGAGAGAAATGAGTGAGAGAGGGAGACCCTGAAAGCGAGAAACGGAAACAGAGTGGGAGAGAGAGAAAGATGGACAGGCATGGCTGTAAAGTTCAGGGCTATAAATTAAGAATCCTGTGTCTTGTTTCTAAAGGTCTCCCAATGAATAAATACTAGGCAGGTCACATTTACAGCCCAAATTCTAAGAGCTGTGTGTGTGTGTGTGTGTGTGTGTGAGATCACTAAAAGCCAGCACAAGCATGTAGCTGCATGTGTCTGTAAATGTGCGGTCGAGTCCAAAACGACTTCCACCTATGAAATGTGTGCGTGTGTTCTCTTGCACCATCATTCACACACATAGATGTGTGCCTGCGTGTAGGTATGCATGCAGTTCAGTGTGAGTGTGTGTGTGTGTGTGTGTGTGTGTGTGTGTCCATGCCCATCCTCCCCCACTTTGTCAGCTGTTGAGCTCTGTAACCCGCAGGGCGAGAATCCTCTGCATGTGTGTGCGTGTGTTGGTGACTGTACTCAATAAAACCATCACCCAAAACGTTCCTGTGTTAGTAAGCAGTTAGGGACGGTCATACCATGAATATCACACCCAGTATTTGTTGGGTTTTTTTTCTTTTGAAGATCCGTTCTGTAGTCATCCCTCCCACCTGTGGTTTTAACTACACTGAACGTCTGTCGTCTGTGCTGAGCAGCAAATGTGTAAAAATCAGTGTCATCATTTTAGCATTTTCGGTTTAGAATACAAATCTTTGAACCTCGGCTGCAATTTCAGGCCATGTTGCTTATTCCTGGATTCTTCATACATTATTTACTTCCTTGCAGACATGCATACATTACAGGAGCATATACAGCTAAACCCTTTGGAAGATGACGCATATCCTAATATTTTATGAAAAAGCAGACTTTGTGTATAAGCAATGTTTCTGTATATAATCTGCCGTACGACACAGTTTGTTAATGTTTCTGTTGCTAACTAGCAAGTTACCCCACATTATTGTCTATTGTTCAAATTATAACTCAATTAATTAGGGCTACGGATCACTGCCACAGATGCACCATGGGACTTTAAATAATCTGCTCTTGTTTTTCACTCTGGTTCTGGATAAACTGATGGTGCAGGTGATGATAAAATAGGCTTGTGAATGAAAAGTGCATTATAATGAAAAGGACCTACTATGAATACATCGCTTGAAGTCAAAACACATCAGCCTTTTTGGGGATTATCTTCTCAACAATAGCAATCAAAGGAACTAAATTCTATTACAACTACAACTTTCAATACTGCCACTATACAAACTACACTGTTATAGTGATTTATATTTGGAAATACAATATTAAATGGGTATTTTGGTGATTAGGCAAGCAATAAAACAGAACTGTAAAAATACTTGTAATACCAACGATCACAGTATAGTACACTGATGACCAACAGTTGCAGATACTGTGTGAGCACTGTCTACCATTCATATAATATAAATATAATAAAGACCTGCTGGCTCAGAAGTAAATAATTAAGTGAGGGCTGCAGAGATAATCAAAATGGTTGCGCATAAGTGTGACAATACACTACGATGAATTGTTTGAAATAAACATGTAAGAATTTAAGGTGAAAATGTGTGTATATCTCTGGCTTAAGGATATTTAGAAGAAAGGGGGAGCAGAACTGTTTCAACATTAACCTAAAAGTGAATTTGTGGACCAGAGAGTGAAGCTAAAATACAACAACATCCTGTGGAAACGTTTACCATGACGCTGTTGGTATGAGTCTATTCTGCATTATAAATTAGGACAGAAGATGAGCAGCATCTCCATAAAAAAAAGCACCAGCAGGTATGATAAAACATAACAAGTCTGATTGTTTTAAACGCGCCATGGTTCTTTTGTTGCCGTTTTCCTTTCAGATCAATAGCTATAAAACACCTCTATAAAGACTTACTCGATGTTGAATGAGGCGTTCTTGAAAATACACAGATCAATAGAATAAAATAAATGACTCACAGCCAGAGAAAAGGGAGGAGGAGGGAAGAGAAAAGAAAGAAATCAATGAAGATAACAATAAATAGAACTGTGGCTTTTTAAAAACTAGACTGGTGGGAGAAATTGATGGTTGTTTGGGCATGTGTAAATGCTGGATATTTATTACACCTGCAGAAGGTTGTGTGCTCACTGCAGGACTGTGTGTGTGTGTGTGTGTGTGTGTGTACAAGGCTCATTGATTGATCTGGTTGTCAGTCAGTGCAACAGGAGCTTTTGTCATGAAGTTGTTTGTAAAACGATTGATAAGAGAACGCGTGGGAGGGCAGATGGAGCGGGGAGGGTGGGTGAGGCGGGCCAGGGTCCTCCATTTTGAAAAGTAAAATACAATATAATAGACAAGAAAAGAGGAAACTTAAGAGCATACCAAGAGACAAGTCGGACAGGCAGACGTTAAGACCAGCAACTGACAGGAACAACACGAACAGACGAGACGGAGGAGGGAGGAAGGAAGGAAGGAAGGACGAAAAAGACGGAGGAAGGAAAGGAAGCAGGCAAAGGTCGTGGGGAAGGGGAGAGGTGAGGGGGGTGAGGGGTGCATATGCTCCTCTACATGTACTAACCTTCAGGTCCCTGTGCACTATGTCATGTTGGTGAATGTGATGGACACTGTCTAGGATCTGATGGATACAGTGACTGTGAAGACAAAACAGAGAGAGGCGGGACAGTGGGGGGGTGGAAGGCGGGGTGGAGAAGAAAAAGGATGCCAGGTGAACAGAATGCAGACAAAATTGAAGATGAGATTAGAGGAGGCCAAGAGGCAGAGGTGTGGTGACAAATAACAGGCGGGAGAGGTGGTGGAGAGGGAGGTTGATGCGGAGAGACGTTGGAAGGGGAGGGATGGGTGAATGCAGGTGGAGGAGACAAAAACGTTTCGTTTTGCTTTTTTAAACATGATGAGACAAGAGACAAGAGCAGCCACAGCAGAACAACCTGCCAGACAAAAAACATCACACCAACACCAACAGAGAGGAGAGGAGAGGAGAGGAGAGGAAACCAAAAGGAAAAAAGGTGACAGATTGTGAAAGAGAGGATAGGAAGCTTTTGAAGAGCGATGAGAGATAATAACACAAGAAATAGCACTTATGCATAGGATGAAACTGAATCATGGAAGACTGGTGGGCTGACGCCAGGCTATTATTCCATCACTAAAGGGAAAACACATCACTGTGTGTGCGCTGCAACATGTACCTACATCACTCTATTGTGAGTGTGCGTGTGTGTGTGTGTACGTTTAAGTGTGTGTTTATGCAGGCTTGGTGCGCTGAGAGCTAGTAATGTGCAGAATATGTGACTAATAGCAGGTGCAAAGAGACAGGCAGCCTACAGGATCCACTCCCACACAATGTCTAGTGAGTGGGAGGACTGAGAGAGAGAGAATGAGAGAGATACTGTATATGTGCATGGTTGCTCATAAACACACACTTTTATATACACAAATCTTTCAAAAAAAAGAAGAAAAAAAAGAGATGACTTTCCACTGACTGCATTCGTTTCCAGATCTTAAACCTTAACCTGTAGCAAAACATGCATGACCCATTCAATTCATTATGTTTCATAATAGAAACCAAAGGAGGTAAACTGTTATTTGACAGTGGCAGCCATCAGATTCAATATAATCCTTATTTCAAACCTATTTAAATTCTCAGCTTGCTGCAGTGATGCGGTGTACTTCACGGCCCGTCAGTATGCTGTGAAATTACGGTGGGTGTTGTTACAAGTAGAGATGCCACCGGTTAATAAACTCATGACAACACCAGCGTTACAGATTACAACTGACATTTTACAAGAAAAGATATTCGTCGATGACGCTCAAACACCTGTAGGGCGCCTAATTTCAACTTTACCGTTAGATCATTCAATTAAAATTCAAACAGTTCCAGTTAAGAGAAAATTCCCTCAAGCAAAAGGCTTGGAAGGTCATGATGTGTGGGAACGTTTGCTCAAAAGACGCCTTTGTGTTTTGTCTCGTAGCGGCGCGTTTAATAATCGCCTCGGTCACAGAACTCTTTGGTGTAAAGTCAAAGCGATGCGAGACTTTACCGCTGGCACGCACGGACACATGGCCTGACCTGTCGGTGACCCATTGTGTGGCATTTAGAAACAGAAGAGCATCTCTATCTCACTCCATCCCACTCCTTTGTTTGTCCGTTTGCATGTGCCTCTAATACCTCCCTGCCCAAAGCCATTATGTCATTCCAAAGGGCTCGTCTGTTGATGAACTCCCGGTGGGGCAAAGATGGGAGAAGAAAAAGAAAAAAGTGCAGCCCTTGTCGCGCTTGCCAAAAAAATGTGACTTGCTCAGCACTTTGTGCTACAATGTCCCACTGTTCTCTGCAGGGAAGTCAAGAGAGTAAGTCAAGAGAGGGCACCTTCTCGCCCTCTCATGTCCCTACAATACTGAAATACACACTGTACTGAAATAAAGAATGTCCAAGCTTCAGTAAAAATACTGAATAACAGACTCAGAATGGGAAAAATTAACTACCCACGGCAGCATCTAGTAGCTGAAGACTTGCTATTTTCTTCAGGTGTACGGAAGCAAAGGAAGCTCATGTTTCTCTGTGTTCGCCAGCTTTGCCAAAGCAACTTAATAAATCAACAGTGCCGTGTTTCTGGGATGACTGTCGGCTCCCCATTCAGGACAAATTCCTTTATAAAGTTTTAGGTGTAATTTACGCCCAAGTCCTACTCATAATGGCCTCCATGCAATCAAACACTACTGAAGAGAAACTGATAGATTCTGACAGGGGGCGACAAGGTGTGATGAAGCACAGTTTGGGCTCTGTGTGAGTGTGTGTGTGAGTGTGTGTGTGAGACTAATTATCGCAGCTAATTAAAGTCCCACTTCTTGCTGGTCTCCAAGGAAATGAAGGTGGGAGGGGTGGGGGGGGGACTGGCCTGGATGACTGACATTCAGAAGAGAGGGGAAAAGAAAGAGTGTGCATGTCTGTGCATGTGTGTGTGTGTGTGTGTGTGTGTGTGTGTGCACGCACATTATGACCAAGGGATGAGTACTGTAAGAGTTACAAGGTGGGTGGGAAAGACAGCCATCACTAGGGGGTTTAGATAGGCAGATATTAGCACTATAGCATACAGTACTAACCCTAACCCTACAGCCCCCCACCCACACACACACATACACACACACATAAACGAGCTGGATACAGTTAATAGTCCATCTACCATTGCATGTCTTGTGCATCACTTCAGCCTTTGTGTGCTGGCAAAGATGACTGGATCAAAGCCAAAAAGAGACGCTCCTTGGCATCAGGCATGAGGAGAAATTTGCTGGCAGTTGGTGGAGACTGCTAGATATGCAGTTTTCACAAAACAACCGTCCTCCTTAGCGCACAAGAGATGAATAGGCAGATCATTAGCCAAGTGAAATCTTTTAGCTCCGGCACAGTTTTCATAAAATTAAGGACCGCCTTGTAAAAATCCACAAACAGAATAAGCCAGCCCGTTTTTGGAAGCAAAAACACACAGTAACTGCAAATGGCCTTTGTAGTGCTTATAGCGAAAATAAGACAGATGAGTATACATGAGAATTTCATATGTTGGCCTCAACTTTGCTGGATGGAACTTCATTCAGTAAGTAAGAAATGAGTCTCCTCCTGCTACGCTGTAGGATGCAGGGCTGTCAGCTATTTCTGTAAGAGTTTTGAGTAACACACCAGCACAGAGATTTAGCGACTGAAAGTCAGATTTCCACATTATGCTCTCGCCATCGCCTAATACATTCTAGCTGCGACAATATATTTTGACATCTCATAACGTCGATTATATTTAAAAGCTATCACACTCATAATGTTATTGGATGAGTTGCATTGAGCTAAAGCACTGTCTGGGAAGGGGTTCCTCACATATTGTACAATCATAACTGCGTTGATTTGCATGGTAATCTGTGGTTATAAATCAACAAAAGAGCGCTGTAGATGCACTTCAAGTAGCAAAAAAGACATTTAAGCTAGCTGGTAGCTGCAAACAGGTTGTTTATACCCTCATATGTTTTCTAGAAGACAGGATTTGCATGCCTACATTAAAGAGAGCAAATTTACAGGTGACTGTGGGTTGTGACCTTTTCACTGTGAGTGACATGTGTGACTCTTTGCCACCCGTTGTTGCTACTGCGAGGCATGGCAGCAGCAGCAGCTGCCACCAAATCAAACCAGACATATTGCTGAATACTTTATTAGAACAAGGTAAAAAAATAAATTCTAGACCAATAATGCAACCACAATCCTATGAGCTAATCAATCACACGGACTTGATTTAATTGGTGATGGAGGTTGCTGCACTGATTAAAAGCTGAGCTGTGAGCCAAAAGGTCGCCACTCTTGCCCCCAATAGAATTGTTTTTAGACTACTTGTTGTACACAATTTAAAATGGTTTCATTGGAATTTCCGCTGTGGTCACACGGTGGATTGAACCTGACCCAGCCATGCAGCTCTGAATAGGATACAGGGGTACAAAAATAGGTGGATAATATTAATGGAAACCTTTGCATTCTATCTAATTAATTCTGTCAAGCTGAAAACAACAACAGCAACAAATAAATGCATTTATAAGGTGAGCGAGAATCGTGCCTGTTATTTATATTTAAAGGAAAACAGACTAATCAGACTAATTGGATTTTGAGGACTTCATCACCCAGCAATCAAGTAATGTGATGTCAGTCAACCGTGCGCTGCGGCTCACGTTTACAGACCTGCTCTGGGATCCCTTTCAGAGACATTTTTCCATAAAAGTGGATTTTCTCATGACCACATGAAGTCAACTGGACAAAACCAGAAAATCAAATGTTCCAGTTGCGGGAATAAAAAAATAATTTTAGCCGTCATGAAATGTTACATAGTGGATATTTAAGACTCGAAGCATTTGGAACAAATGTAACACAAACTGGTTACAAAGCCAGTTAGATTAGATAACACTTTGCTCAAATTACTGAGTTCACTGTTCTCAAGCTACAAGTCAAACAGCTTTGTCGTAGAGGCTAGTAGAGAGTCGTAGAGAGGACAAACATTTACCGTGCAATACTGCCACGAATTTCCACAATATCAGACTCGTCAGTTTCACTTTTAATGTTGCTGAATGGACTCACAACCACATCACAACTGTCATTCTTTTTCAAGTATCTCTCTTACTCTTCTCTCAGGGTATTGTCTGTCCACCCCTCCGCAACTACCCCATTTCCTCTTCCGCCAAAGTGTGTGTGTGTGTGTGTGTGTGTGTGTGTGTGTGTGTCGATGAGTGTACGAGTACGAGTGGTGGGAGCAAGATATAAAAACAACATGGGTGGGGAGGGGAGGGTGAAAGTGAAAGTAAAGAAGAGAAAAAAGAAAGAGAAGGTGATACTGCCCACATTCACAGAAACACTACAGGTGGGCAGGGCTTCTGTTTACATACTATACTACACTACATTATGTCTCGCGCTGGTTGACTAAGGGAAAGCAGACGGGGGAAAATGAAGGGGGAAACATGACAGTACAGGGGTGTGACCTGGACCACCTGCACCAGTCACGCTAACTGGTCCATTTAAGGTTTGACCAATTAAGAGTTTGTTGATAGCATTACAAATATCAGCGACCCTCTATGTCACAGACAACGCAGTTGATACTTTTATTAGCATGGTAATATTCATGTTCTGGAGTTCAGATTTTCCTTTTTCACAGTCTAATTTCATGGTTTAGAGGCTATTTTACCACCCAACGATACACTTTAGGAGAAACCACAGATATGTAAAAAACAATATAACACAATATTTTAAGATCTATCAATCAAAACTCTTTTTTTGTCCTTTTGCTAAGTGCTTCTCGCTGTGGCATGTTGTGCACTTTGCAAAACAATTACATGACCATTTATTACAAACAGAACTCTGTTGGTAGCTTCATTTTCACTAAGATGTAATGCCAACAAGCTGTGCTGCACTTTGAAATCGAACTAGGCACTAACTCACAGGCTCTTAGTGTCAACTTAACTGGAATTGGGTCCTGTTCGGTCCAAAATACACTCAGCAACAACATCCAACACACTTTTCACATTTGAAAATCCGAAAACAGATTTAAAAAAAATCTGATTTAAGCATGAAAACCCATATTGGTCAAACCTGAGATTGGACATAAAGTCGCTCCTGTCAGGGATAAACGCTAAAATGTTCAAGCACGGGCCCCACGGGCCTCCAAGACCCTGAATTTGGTGGCCAAAGTGTATTTTTGGTGCCCAAATATAAAGCTATGTAAAAACAATACAGAAAAGGCAACTGAACGCAACTTAACAGTCTTCCTTTAACCGTGGCACTTCAATAAGACATTAACAGAATACAAATATATTTTTTAAATTATTTATTTAAATTGAAAACTCAAAGTACTTTGTATACATATTTAAACATATACATTCTCTTAATTCGGATTTGAGATGTACTGTAATGTTGCTTTGGCGAAGGCAAAGTATATCCAGTATAGGGACAAAGCTTGGAGTACATGGAGTACTAATACAAATTAACTTATTGTGGCGATGGGCTCATTTCAAACCCTACCTGTGTCAGTGTGAGAGGTGAAGTACTGTGTCATTGATGTAAAGGAAAAAGGAAAAGACAGAGGATGAATAGTAAAAATGAAGGAGGAAAAGACAAAAAGAGCACAGAAAAGATGGTAGCGTGGCAATGAAAATAGGAGATAAAGTTAGAAGACAACAGAAAGACAGGAATGGAAATCAATAGAAAAAAAAACGAGGACAGTAAAGACAAACAAGAAAAACAAAGTCAAGAAAATAAATTAGCAAAGAATAAGAAAACATGCAGAGAAGGGAAAGTAAGGAACAGAAAATGGGAAAAGAAAAGAGAGCAGAGAAGAGTGTAAAGAGGAAAGTGAGACAAAGAGAGGCAAAGAGGAGAAAAAAGAGTAGTAGAGAGTCACAAGAGAAATGGGAGAATAGGTAAACCTAAATAGACAACAGACGACAGACGACAACAGACCATTTAAGGACAAGGAGAAGCCCTTTCACACACAGACAGGAGTGAAGGCTGCGCTCCTACCTGGCGTCGGCCTCGCTGTAATACTCTCTGGCTACGATGTCCTCAAACAGTTCACCTCCGGTCACCCTGCACACACACACGCACACGCACGCACACACACACACACACACACACTTATTTAAAAAAAACTGGGATATGAAGGTTAAAAAGAAAGGGTTCCTACTTCATTTCTTGTTTCCCATGGTACCCCCCTTCCCCCCAATCCTACCCCTTCCCACACTGTTACCATGGTAACCAGAGGGCATTGCCAAGAGATGGACGTGGAGGGCGTGGGCGGTGGTGGTCGGGGGGAGTAGTATAGGACAGAGGGTTATGTAATTGCATGTGTAGGCAAGGATGGGGGAAGAGAGGAGGATGACTTACAAGTCAAACAGGAGGTAGTGGAAGCCCTCCTCTGATATGCTGTCATGAAGACGAACTGGAGGAGAAAGATAAAATATGAAAGAAAGAAAAAGAGCGCTCAAGAGGGAGTGTGGGGGAGAAGCCACAGGTAGTCAGAATAATTGAGTCGTATATATTTACTGTACGGCAGGAGGTTCTGGCAATAAAGGGGTCTATTTAATCAACAGATAGATGGGTATTAGGTTACACTTGATAATGAGTAATAGAGGGGTTTTCTTTTGCGTTAAGTTACAATAAATGGGTTAACTGTTTTCATAAATACTAACAAATTGATCTCGCGTCACAAAAATGTGCAGTAAAATAGGAAAACAAGTCTTCACCGATGTTTGAGTGTTTCAACAGGCGACAAATCCGAGCCTCTCGCTCCAGCTTCTGGTGATCTGAAGGGCAACGGAGACAGAAAGAGAGAGAGAGAGAGAGAGAGAGATAATGAGGAGTTATTCTTAAAAATCAGACTGCAAATACACATTCTCATTACGACCTGATAGTGTAGCAGCCCGCTTGGGACAATCAGGTTAGGTGTGAAAATGTCAAAACACTGCGGTGAGATATGTCATTTCAAGGTGTGATAAAAAGCTACTCGGGTCAACTACAGTACGGACGTGAATCAGATTCATTAAGGCACGATGACTCCAGAAACTGACCCGTTGTTTGTTAAATCCACATAAACCAAACAATTAGAGACCAAAGAAAAGTTGTCACTGGGGCCTTAAAAAGGTGCCATGCAGAGTTTTCAAGAGTTATGTTTAGTAAACAAACACACTGCGTGTATCCTTGAGGTCAAACAAACCCGTTAAATGTATTTCCTTCATCATAAAACATTTTGCAATGCCGATTTCTTTTTGAATATTTTGAAAACTGCATTGTTTACATCCACGTTTACTAGCCGGCAGTCTTCTTCCCTGCCTTTGTTGGTGCATTACTGCCACCTGTGCATCGCATCACCTGGGCTGCATGTGCAACGCTACTCCACAACGCTACCAGAGCTCAGCATGAAACATAAAACATCTCCGCACATTATGTTTCCAAAGCAAATTTAAATTCATACTTTTCACCTTTTTTTTAAAGATATTTTTTGACTTAATGTATAGTGACTGGTGAATGTCATTAAAGTGCAACTCTGCCGTCAAATCCCACTAGAACGCTCTCTCTCAGCATATCTAAAGAATGCAACGAGTGAAAGAACAGCAGCTGTAGGAGGTGTGGCCTCCTAAAAAAAATTAACACTCCAATCCAACAAAAAAATAAAAAAAAACCTGACATCTTTTGTTACATTCCGCTCCGTTATCGTGTTTTAACAGGAAACATATCAGGTTATAAAAGCAACATAATTATAATATCATTCCCTCTGAGTCAGAACACAGGCCTACAAGCTTATTGTCTGATAAGACTATGTAGATTATGTATTTATGCGTGTGTGTGTGTGTGTGTGTGTACAGTTACATAAACATGTTAATGATGCAAACCAACCTGGACTCCATGTTTTTCAAGCCAGCGGCAACCTTAGCCCACATGCAGCCACACATACAGCCTAGGGGGGTGGACCACCCAGTATGTGCAGGCATGCAAAGCGCGGCAGCGTAAACATGGAAATGCATGTGTTCACCCACACCCATGTGCAAGTTTGCAGGGACTTAGAAATGCGCACACGCTCTACACGCAGGCACACAAATAGACCGGCAGAACACAAGTGCACACGTTCACGCTGCCTTTGAGGAGTGACAGTGAAGTGTAAGCCCTGTGATTATAGTCTTAGAAGATGAGAGGAGCGAGGCGGAGAAAGGAGTGGAGGAGTGTTGAAAAGGGGAGCAGAGGAGGAGGAGGAAGGAAGGAGAAAAGAAATGCAAGGGCAATTAATATGCACAAAGCCCCGGTTACTGTCTTTCTGCTGAAAGAATAAGACATTGCCGATTGCTGCTGGTGCTTCACCGACCACCACCGCCGCCGCCTGCTACTTGTTTTTGAATTTTCTCCACTATTGATTTGGCCACGGACACACTGAATGTTTTTTTTCCCCAATTTGTTTGTTTGTTACTTTGTTACAAGCAGCATTTCAGACACTGTTAAAGGGATACATTTAAAAAAAAACAAAAAAACATATAGCTCTTCGCAGTTTATCGCTGTGTTCAAATACACATTGAATAAGATGTTTGTGAACCACTGGGGAACCATCAATTAGCAGCCCAAACAAGGCTCTTGTCCATGCAGGATCTCACCTTTACAGTTCCCTCAATGAGCACTGCCGTGACTCGCCAGCTTAGTCCCGCCACTTTAAAAAACGACCAACTGTGCGCTTGTGTTGAACACTCCCAGATACGTTATCCATCATACCCCAATGTCAAATGATGGAAAACATGTCATAAGCGCAAGCATCGCATTTCATTCTGTCGGTGGCATCTGCTGACATTACTCTGCAAGTACAGAATTGGCTCTGAGTAAGCACAATGGTTCATCTTAGCTTAGTTACCAGATGGACAGACTGAGCCTTTGTTATCTACACACCTTTGAAGGACTGCATGACTGAAGTGGAAATTATGGTGCTAGATATAATAGTAATATAGTAATGGCAAAAAACAATTAATTATTTTGATTAAATATCAGCTTAAGGAAGATATTTACTTTCTTTTTTTAACATTATATTATTATTATTATTATTATTATTATAAGGCATGGAAACTACAAATAAATTAGTAATAATATACTATTAACTGTGCTTCTATCTAGCCTTGCATTAGCTTAATATCCTTTGGTATTGTAAAACCGTATGGGTCAAAATGAACTTGTCTTGGGATTTACAGCTGGAGGTTGACTTAAGATGAGATCAGGAAGGTCAGGTCCTTTATCCCAACTTTATCAGGCTGTCTGGATCAATGGGAGATAGACGCACAGCCAACACTGGACGACAGATGATCTGCCCATGTTAGGCCACTCGCACAAAGTCGTGTAATGGCTGCTCTTCCCATAAAGGAGGCACAACTGTCCACGCAGTCTGCACTGTGCGAGATAACCTGGGGCTGTCTGCAACTGTGGTCATGAAGCAGTGGTAACGCAGGCCTGTGCTTCTAGTGCAGCGGGGTAATTAAGAAATGAAAGGAGGGGACGGGGAAAGCAAGGAGGATAGGATGATGACTGGTCCAGAGGGGAAAGAGAGAGGAAGTGGAGAAAAGAGGGTGAGGTGAAGGAGATAGGTTGCAGAAGTGTTCACTGAGTGAGATAGCCCAAGGACACCATTCAGAGAAGTCTGTGGGAATCTATATGTTGGAGGAGCTGAGAGGAGAGGAATCAAGTTTGGTTCATCATCACCACTGAGGACTTAAATCTCATGAGGGAAGCACATGTTAAAAGCCAGCCACACAGAGAGCCAGATATAACCATTGTACAGAACATCTGCCTCGCAGCATTAGCGTGACTCTTTCCGGGAGGGAAATGTTGAGTTTGAACTGCAACGAGATCACAAGAGATGCAACATTTTATTTCCTGGACATGGTGTCATAATGCAGCCTCCAAATATAAAGCGAAACCTGAACCTTTGGGGGGGAATTAAATTGCAGGAAACATTGGGATTCAGTAGATAAATGAACAATAGAACAAGCAGATGAGCCCACTGCTGTATGTCATCCTTCAATTTAACTTAAACTATGCCAATAGACAAAAAATAAGAATAGAAATACTGCTATCAATTTTAACATAAATAATAAAAGCAGACTGTATTGATAGTAAAAAAAAGCATGGATTACTAACAAATCCGGATTTACTTACTGTATGTGTAATTACAGCTAAAGTGATTTGACTTCATAATAAGGCTTAACACTAAGGTTTAATACGCACTCGACAGAGGTCACTACATCTGTCCTGGTTATTTGACATTGACACAAAGCTGGCTGGCCAAACCAGGTCAGATCACTGCTACTGTATTGCACCCACCACACACACACCTCTATAGATATATATATATATATATATATATACACACACATTTACACACACAACTACTCTCTATCATGATAAATTACAAGGCCACACAGCAACCTCTGGCAACCCCTGTCCAAAGTTGACTGCCAATAAACAAGCTCTGTGATTGGCTGGAGGCCTTGCCCCACAGACCTGTCCTACATTTTCAGTTGACATGTGTTGGACTGGCATTAAGCATGTTGCGGCTGCAAGAGGGTTTGGGTGGTGGGAAGATGTTACACACAGAGGAAGTGCCTGGCTGCGCGTGTTGGTATGTAAAGTTATGTGCAATCTTTTACAGTATTTTATCTCACCCTACCTCACTTTCATACACACATAACTGGGTCACAGCTATGATTATTTATATATACACTTATGTTTAATATCATAAACGCGTGGTATCCGTGACTTTTGAGTCAGTGAGTCATCATCGCTTCAAGTATTTAGTATCCTTGTTGTAGCTGCAATGGATTATTGATAAACTTCACTATGCAGTTGACTGAGTGCATCACAGTCTCAGCTCCTCTGCTATGGGTATCTGGCTATCTGAATATCTGTGTATGTGTGTGTGTGTGTGTGTGTGTGTGTGTGTGTGTGTGTGTGTGTGTGTGTGTGTCTCAGAGAGAACGAGAGTCAGATGAGCGTCCCGTGCTAAAGGCATGTAGGCGTACAGGCGCATGGCCGTCAGCTGCCAAGTGCCTGGGGAGCCTTCTCTCGCATGACCCTCGGCTACCATCTCCATCTGCCCGTCGTGAACAAACGCTCGTCTTTAAGTTGCTGCAACCAGGACTATAAGCTCACCGACCTTAACTGCTGCCTGAGGAATGTTGCCACAACGAAACGGCCTAAACCAAATCCCGCTTCTGAAGTGGAGCAGCAAGTCGTCATGGCTGCCATTAAGCCTGGCTGAAGCAGCCCATGTCAGATAGGTCATGGAGCTATAAATAGGTCCTGGAGTAGAAGTAGTATGCAGCAGCTCTGCCAGCTCTAACACTGCACTGCTGTTTCGTAGAACATGGCTCATCCATTAGTAAGGAGCGCAGCACGAGGCTCGCGCACCACCCCGTCAGGTCAGATCAGTCTTCCTATCGAGTGTAGAAGCAGGAGATCATGCTCTGCCTCAGAAATATGGTGGAAAGCTGCAAGCAGCTGCACTTCCTGATAAAACAGCTAGAGTGAAGCGCATAGGTCAAATGATAGCACAACCTATAGGTGAATTATTTATTCTGTGTGTGCGTTGCTTTAGGTCTCATCAAGCCAATCGCTGGGATTAACTGTTATACACAAACACTTTATATATCTACTGTATATATATATATATATATATATATATATATATATGTAGTAACATTCTGATAGTTAGCACTGTCTTGCTTTTTCCATCTTGTCGTGGACACGCATTATGCGCTGACATTACACACTTTCACTTAAAACGTGTAACTATTGGATCAATTTGGGAAAGCAGAACGATAAGATTAGCTTCACATCTTTGGTCATGGCTATGTAAGAAGGGAGCAGTATTCATTTATGTGTAATGTCTTCAGTTGCTGGACATAGTATTAGTAGTAGAAAATGAAACACAATGCCAGAAGTGGATTACAACATCATCTGATTTATTTATTAACGCTGCGCTGTTTCCAAGCGTCTGCATTCTGAAGGGGAGCGGCACACGTTACTTCAATCTGAATGCACAGACATTCTAGTTTAACATTTTGCAGCACTGACATTTTAATAAGAATGTATTGCACGAAAACTGAGACCAACACTTGTGAGAGACAAATAGATATGACCAGCCATTCTAGCTTGATGCCCTCTGCTAATGCCTGTTAAAATGCCTGTTCCACCACACTCGACATTTTGTGCATGTGTGTGTGTGTGTGTGTGTGAGAAGGCAGGGTAACAGTCAAGTGTCAGTGTGGTGCCACCTGGCAGGGCCCCCCGGCAGTGGGGCTCCAGTTACGAGGCTGGAGGGGCAGCAGGAGATTTACACTGGGCAAGTGCCGGTGTGAAGCGCCACGGCAACCGCCGCGCTGCCGGACTGGCCTTCATGGGCATGGCATTTAGCCTTGGCTTTGGCTTAAACTGTTACTGGCTGCGCAGCATGTGACACTAATTGAGCTGCTTAAAAGATCTTTTGTTATTTAGTAAAACATTATTACATAGTATAGTACCAGCATCTGGTTCAGCAGTAGTTTATGCCATGCTGCACCTCCTGCGTCATGTCCTGTGTACAATGTCGTAGCTAAAAAGAAAGTACAGTAAATCGACTGACAAAACGCGAATCAACCGCTGGTCTACTCGACCGATGACACGAATCGTCAACTTAGGGGGCAGCCCTAGTTTACATAACATCTGTGCAATATATCCGAAAAATACTGATCCCAATTTCCCAGAGCCCAAAGCGCTTTGTTTGTCCATCCAACAGCCCGAAACCCCAACGTCCCTCTATGCTGCAGTACTTGTCATTGCTAAATCTCAGCCACTGTCAGTGTGCCTTATGCTATCCCCACCAGTTCCACCCCACCCAGTGCAGGAACTCCAAGCAGCCGGTACAAGTTGGTAGGGCAAGAACTCGCTTACAAACACACAAAGCCAACTGGGCCAAGCGCGAGGTGCCGCTAATGGGAATCGGACCCAAGGTGGACGAGAATGTTAGCCCTGTACCACCCGCTCCTACCCTGGATACCCTGAGAGCAGATTTGAAATGGAAGCCTTCAGTGTGTGACATAAAATTAAAACTCCATCGGCCAGAATGATGAGCATAACGTAGAAACAGAACCTGGTGTAAAAAAAAAAAAAAAAAAAAAGGGCCATCACAGTACAATACTCGCTGTGCTTCTTCTTTGCTGTCACAAGCTTCTGCAACTGTTCCGCTGTCCTCTTTTTCTCATGCACAGACCCCAGTGTGATAAAACAAATTTGTCCTACGCAGTACCATCTGAGAGGGTAATCGCTGCTAGATATCACTTATATAACTGTCTACACTGTAGGTGGAGGTGGGGGGGGGTGACGACAGGGACAAACTATGAACAAATGAGTCATTCTTGTGTGGCTGCACATTGTACTTTTACTAAGTGAAATTCACCACAGCGCATTGGTCTCAGCTCCAGTATACGTTGTGCTATGACAAACACACAGTATGGACGTGCTTACCTCTCGCAGATAACTTTTTGGTGTTGATTATTTTGGCGGCATACTCCTGTCCTGTGCACAGCTTAACGCATCTGCGCACCACTGAAAAGGCTCCCCTGTAAAAAAAAAAAAACAGAGAGAAAAGAAAAGAAAAACATTCACTAAGCTTTGGTGCATTGCTGTGGGCAGGACAAATCTATCATGGCGATGAATGAAAGAGAGAGAGAGTGGTGACGGCCCTCGCTAACACAGACTTTATTAACATTTTAAGTTTTTATGCATTTTTATTAACAATTCATTACGTACATATGTGTGTGTGTCGTGTGTGTCGTGTGCCTCGTTAGTTTATTTTTCAGGTTCACACACATCTATTTGTAGGGCCGCTTTCAGACAGAATGAGGAGTTGCGGCGATTCGACGCAGGGCTGTGCGACAGTGTGCAGGTGTCTCAGCAACCCCAGCTTGAAGAGCAACACAACACCAAGCGACTACACTGCGATTAACGTCTTTGTTAATCCCTGAAGGCAGCTGATGTACAGCCATTGCCACGGCGATCTATCAGCCTCTCTTCCATCCTCCTCCCAGACTTTCTGCCACTTTGACCGTGACTTGTCTGCCTCCACGCTAGGTCAACAAGGCCAGGGTCAAAGGTGAACGCTGCGAGAGCAGACGACCTGAGACACTGCGGGAAATGAGTATGTGGAGACACAATAAGAAAGTGACACCATCAGACAGCTCTCGCCAGATGTTGGATTACTATTACAAAGTTACAGAGAGTTATCATGAGGGGGGGGCCAAGACGGTCACATGTGCGCTCTTCTGCCCAAGCCTTGTGTGAGCGTATGAAAGACACTTTGCAGTGCACGGCGTACAGATTAGACCCTCTCTCACGCACTTCAAAGCCAGTGCTTTCGACTGCAGTGCATCGTGTTGAAGATAAGATTTTTCTGAACACAGCGACGCCTTCACCTTTGATCGGTTGCATCCCTCACAGTGTATTTTTCAATCAAGAGGAAGGAGGTCTCACCGGGCCTGGGATATATTGGAGTCAGACAGGCAAAACCTTCCCCGCTAACAGTATTTATTACTTATGGGATGACAATGAGCATGGCGGGGATGCGATGTTGTAAATCACTGATCGCCGTGTCTACTATAGCAATCAGTCTGGCAGACAAGCAGCCATTTACAGCTGATCCCAGCCCAGTCTATTGTACTGGGCTGGGATTGCCAGAAACACACGCTTCGAGTGTCAAACAAACACTCACCTCCTGTAGGCTCGAAAGGTGGCTCTGAGAAATGTGGACAGCAGCGGGAACCAGCATTGATTCACAACAATGGTGACCCAGTTTCACGACAAAATAACAATAACTCAGTTCATTGCAGCCCAACTCACCTCTCTGCCATCAGTCCTTATATTCAGAATGTTCCAAACTACATGTTTTCACCCAAATATGCCAATATAATTCTAAATACACAGCTTCCGTGTGTATTGTAGGGGTGAGTGTTAATATATGCTCCCAAATAGAGGCTCATGGTCACAGCATTCCTTCTATAAATCTTAATTTACTGTCATTTTTTCAATTTAAAATCCAATAACGTTGGCTGACTAGCCACAGACACGCGAGTTTCACTGCCTTTGAGGAGATGAGATGTCAGCTGAGCTGCCATCAAGAGCTGTTAACACCTAAAAATAGTCCTTATAACCACTTTCATAAGAGCGATTAAGTGCCAATGTCTGACCGCCGCATCAGATGCTTTTCAACTTTGCAAATTCTACGCAAACACTTAATGCAAGCAGTTTTATGGCACACAAACGCTGCAAGAAATTCAATGAGCAACTTTTAATTAGTGGATACCTTGTGCCAGACAGCGTGTCAACAAACCAAGTAAAAGAAACCTGTAGCGTGCCCTCTCTCTGGGCTGTTGAAAGGCATTCTGGGAAACGCAGCAGACCACTGATTTAAGGTTGAAGGTAAGGCGGCACGCGCACAAAACAAAGCGACAAATGAAGAAAGAAAAAAAAGAACCCACACAAAAAAACGTTTTTTGTTGCTGCCGCAGCCATCATCGCAGCGGTGGCTGGCGAAACGGCACGGCGCCAATCAGGTTATCAGTAAATAACGAGTGATGTGCATGATAATCACACAACGCTCTGCGGCAGCGATGTGAATAATGGAGGCCTGATGAGGAGTGATTTCTCTATTGTTCCTTCCCCTCACTGTCCTCAAGACAGATTTAACTACGATGCAGCAGCGGTGTGGAGACCAAACTACGTCTGTCGTGCTCAGAAGTGAGTTTGGTGACCCCACTGACCTTTATGTTTAAATTTAACGGCCGATACACGTTTTGTGGGGAGCTAAAGCGGCACTACTGAACTTGTTGTGTCTGTTTTCCCTCTGTTGTGGCATTAGTGTGGTACAGTTACACTGATTTAGTTTCACAGTCGTTAGTATATTATACCCAGAGAGGCCTTACAGCTGTTTTTCAATCTCCTATAGTAATAATAATAATAATGATGCAATTGAACTAAAACTAAGTTACATCTTTAATATTTGGCTGGATTTATTGTAGAGTATATGCTTTAAATTATGACTGTTATGGTTCATAGGAGAAGTGGCGCCTGTTCCAATCCGTCAGATTCCAACCGTCAGTTGCTTTTCCCGGCGCCTCTTATCGTCTTAGCGTGTTATCTGCCACCACAATGCTGCAAAAAGAAAACCTCCTCAGGAAGAGAGAGAGAGAGAAAGAGAGGGGGGGGGGGGGTCGCTCCTTCCCGCAATGTGCAA